>CM061533.1:177069331-177287203 GCA_030545055.2 Neoaliturus tenellus | reverse complement strand
GTTATAAATTAAAAAAAACAACCTTAAAATGCATTAAAAAATTGTAAATTTTTTAATATTGAAATACAATGACTATAATATTTTTAAAGTGTTATGGAAAGATATGAAATGGGCCAGGTAAAACTGCTCGAAAATTTTCCGTACGGGGGGGGGGGGGGGGGCGATCGCCCCTTCCGCCCCTCCCTGGATCCGCCAATGGACGGGCAATGTATAAAAATGCATAATTTCAAAATTCTTTTTACTAAATTCATTTGACTTATATTTTATCCAAGCAATGTTGCAGTATATTGTTGGTTTATTTTCGATTCTCAAAATTTTCACTAACAATTTTCTATTACTGTATTACTTTCCCATTCAAACCTTGGTTTGCTTCATTGAACTCTACTATTGAAGACTATTAATTTAAGATACATAACAAACATATTTCTTAAATTCAATATTTTTTCACTCCTACTGCGAACCCATTTCTTGCGCATCAATAATTGAGTCGAAAAGTTATGTTCTACGACATATTCCGTATTGCGAGGTTTTTATTGCTAAATCAAATTTGTTCCAGGGTTTTCGTTCACTTAATGGGAATATCTGTGAACACTCTTATTTTTAAATTATTTTTATTTATATCGGTGGTGAACTGTGATGTTACAAATGTTGTATGAATAAAGCATTTTTAAATACGCTTTTGTTTTCATACAATTTTAATTGTGCTTTACTTTTTGCATAACAATCACAAAACGGTTGTTTTTCATAGATATTGATGAAAATTATGTATGCATATATCATTACTCATTAAAGATACACTTAACTTTACTATGACTTGGGATTGTTGTTATAACATAATAACATTTTCATCTAACCAAACCATTTTATAAAACATGATAAATTGTGTTGAACGAAACTGTGATTTATGATCTTTTATCCGGTCAGCGATCGTAAATAACTAACCAAGGGTTAGAATTCTTTTAATGAACATACTGACTGTTATGGTCTTGAAAAAGCTAAAGCATGTAGGATTAACATGTAAAATTACTTGAGTGGTAATACCTACCTAATTTTTTGGTCATTGAAGCCTACACATTCACCTCTGAATTTTCGTTATTTTCAATATTAGGCATACAAGAACTGTCGATCGAATAGTCGCCTGATACATTATAGAGTACAATTTCTTATTTATAAAGATATTTCACGTCCACTTTTTATTAATAAGTGGATGTGTAAAAAATAAATAAATAAACACCCCGTCACAGCAGACTTGCGTACTCAGTGAATTTTCAAAACATTTATTAATATTTTTGTTAGTATTTTCTTATAAAAATCATGGGGATGGGTATTGTTGTTTTCCGCCATATGGGTTTAGAAAGAAAAAGTAAGTCAAACTCCTACCTAGTGAATATACAAACCAAATTTTATCGAGTTCTAGTATGTTTTTATTCCCACCATAAACACAGTAGGGGTGTAAATGAGGGTGGTGGTTAAATTTTGTGCTATATGGGGTTTGAAAGCAAATATAAGCTAAACCCTTCTTAGTGAATTTACATACAAAGTTTCATCGAGCTACGTCAATAATAAGCAGGATAGAAGGTTTGGTTGCATGCTTATAAGAATAGCATGGGAATATATTTTTAAGATTTTCTGCATAGCCATTTAACCTAAGTTTAAAATAAAAACTTCTAGATTGTTCATTCTAGCATCATTTTGGTTTTGCTAACCCACTAGATTGTTGCCTTCAAATTTTGCTAAGCCCTCCTACTTTTGGAAAGCCTTAAAAAAATAACTACTATTAAATGACAATGTATTAAACTATTTTTTTATCAGTTTTGATTAACTAGGTTCAAATAATATAAAGAAATGTGAATTAATTTGAACTAAAAGAACCTAATTTATTCGGATCTTGCAATTCTTTCCGTATAGAAGTTTTTACAACAAAAGATTGTTGATATTTAGTTTCTTACCTATACTTGTTATCCGTACAGATTGAAATAAAAAAAATGAAATAATATAATTACATTTAATAGCTGAAGTGAGTATGCGAGGTAAGGGATCATCAAAAAGTATCCAATGGCGTATTTAATAATCGGTATCAAGTCTCGGCATCCTTGTATCAGTTTAACCTGATAGGTGGCAAACAAAACATCTTTTGGAATTAATTATTTCATAACAATTCTAAGTTGAAGGATGACGTTGGCCTCGGTTGACAGTTACTCAGTTAACGCCCGGAGTCTGTTTACAGAAAGTGGTCTGCTAATGGATCCACAGAACTCACTTTATCCAACAACTGGAAATTGCCTGCATCACTCTCCTTGTTCTCGTGCTGTGCATTGTTTTAAAGCATTACGACTATTTTTAAACCTTTACAAGGAAATTTAGATTTAAGGCTCACACTGTTTTAAGCACTCACTCAGGTAGATTGAAAATAAAATCAAATAAAATTTTCTCATTGGTAATTTTTATATTTACCTTGTTGTACCCCTATCGTTCTTGTAGATATTAGATGACCCAATGTACATTTTGCCACATTGAAAACGAACTAGGGATTCCCCAACCCCCAGCCCCATGCCATCCCCCGAGCCAATGCAGCCAGTTCAGCAAATGTAACGAGTGCGTACGCCTCCGCCGTCTCCGCGAGTCCGACTCGCTCCTGCCGCCGCCGTGCCGCGCCGCGATATGGAACGCGTGTGGAATAATTAAAACTCAAAGTGTAAATAATTGTAAATAGTGTAGTAATGCAGTTTTGTGAACCCCCGATGATGCATCAAACGTGGCGAAATGTACATTGGGTCATCTAATATCTGCAAGAACGAAAGGCATACAACAAGGTAAATATAATACTAAAACGTTCTTGTAACTGGGTGAACATAAATAGGTAATTTTTAATTTCTTAGACAAAACGTGTTCCATATTTAAGAATGATGGAATTCTGCGTGTGAAAGCAAACGTAACAAAACTAAATACTATGCAAAATTGTTATAGAACCATCCCAGACATTTAATATAATACTATAGTTAATGAATTACTGAATTACTTTTTCGCTTGGCTCGCATACGGTGCAAATAAAACAGATTGGTTATTTATTTTAAATAATAATACTAGGCTTACATCAAATTTTCTTTAATATTTGCAAGTTCTATATTTATTATAAGACTTTATCCCCCCTTAAAAAGATTAACGAGTATATTCAAATAATAAAAGAAATATGATTTTGAATTAACCTACGAATTTAACGGGCACTGCAAACAAAAACCACATCATAACAGTTTACACCATGTCCCAGCGCTTGCACCATGGAAATTGATATTATTATTTTACACCATATTATTTTGTCCCAAATGATGAAGTGTGTGGGAAAGTAAGCAGCGGTGGAGGAGCCATATATCATCTGGCCACCATGCATTAACCACCGCCTTCACATCTCCGCCTGTCTCTGGTCACTACTTATATTTTGCTCTGCTGCGAGTATGGCTCATCCATATAATTGTATATATACACCATGATGTATACATAGCGTTCCATGTGCTCATCTCACTACTACTGTGCCTCGCAATTGGCCTTAATATTGAATTGATCAGAAGATTTTAACTTTTTATTTGAAGCCATTCTCGTATTTTGAAGGGTTGTTCAAAAATTTATTTGTAGGAAAGTTATTAAGTATTCCTAAATGAAGATCTATTTTATTACCTCTGTAGTGTAAACAGCACGATAATCACTTAAACTTGTTATTATTGTTATAACTACGTTTTGTTTGTTATGATAAAGGATATGGCAACCACAATATACAATAATAATCTATTGTTATTGTTGCCATTTTCATAACATTTATGTTTGCAATTGGGTTTTGCACCCTTTTAGGTGTAACCTTTACCTAAAAAGTTATTTCATAAATTTTAAATAAAGTTTTGTAATAACAAAACAAAATTTTAAGGCGTTAACATGTTTTAATAAACCGGGTCTCTTTATTCGAGTGTTTGTCTTAAATGAGCTGCCAATCAGAGCACTTGTTCACTCCGCTCTGTCAGTGGATCTCCATCATCAAGTCCCGGCAAATAATGCCCCCCTAGCTCTGAATGAGCTCGTTCGCTTCACTCATGCACCTTCGGATTTAGTTCGTTTTGTTCGATCACTCGCCCCTCTAATTAACTTGTTCGCTCAGGTCTTTTTAAGGTTTTTAAATAATCATCGGTCCAATGTAACCTTTGTCCATTAAAATGCTATTAGAAAGCTTGCGATGCCAGGGTGTCTCATGTATTTTCAAAACAAAGCAAAACAAAAAAGAACAATCTTTCAAATTTTTACTTAAGAAAGTTCAGCTCGACAAGTATAGTAGTTTTTTTGTGTGATTGCATCTTAAGGGAAAAAGCAAACAAACTCGCATTACAATTCTCTCATATCAGCAGGATTTAGCACCCAAACAAAATTAAAACAGAGATTAATATGTTTGTGTTATGAGGTAAAAACATTTTCTTGTATTACTAACAAAGTAAAATACATAGATTTTTCGAATTTATAAGACTTTAAACCAATCTACTGTTGTAGTAACAAGTACAACACGTCTCAAATTAAATATATCGTGTTAAAGATTTAATATGAAAAATGATAATATTATAATGTAACTCATTGTGTATTAATATTTTACAATTGGACAACCTCTTAACAAATCTTTAATCGAATTAACAAATTTTTCACTTGACCCTTAATATTTTGCCTAGAGTATATCGTACACATCATGCCACTTAGGGTGACAAACTATTTGTAACAGTAATTTATACTCTTTCCTTTCAAATCATTAAATGAGAAAGTAACCCTTTATTTGGAATGATTGTTACGAGTTCTCAAACAGTGCCATTAGCAGTGGCTTTCACGGTTCTTGCCCTCAAAGGTCAAAAAAGGTGTTAGGTTACAAAGTGATACTCCTCTTCAGCTCAACCCCTTTAAGGCTTTTAACTTTCCTGTTACTCTCATCCAGATTCTTTTATGAACTAGATTTACAGTCTAAAATATGCAACTAAAGCGTTTCCTAACTTTACACAAGAAACCTCTCTTTAGGGAAGTTGAAAATAACCTCGGTTTTATTTGACAGATGTCAATTTGAAAGAAAAGTCAGTTTTTAACATATTATTCTTAAATTAATATATTATTTGCGTTATATTGTAAAAATAAACGGTACAAACTAAAATCGATATCCAACCAATGGGGGGGGGGAGAGTTTGTGAACACTGTTTAGTACAGTGATTGAGATTTCACTTCCCGCCACCTTCCCGTGTTATTTCTAGACCTATTGCATTTCTTGGCTTTTG
This sequence comes from Neoaliturus tenellus, assembly GCA_030545055.2. Lineage (NCBI taxonomy): Eukaryota > Metazoa > Arthropoda > Insecta > Hemiptera > Cicadellidae > Neoaliturus > Neoaliturus tenellus. The sequence continues at coordinate 177,281,915 of CM061533.1, read as the reverse complement.
AGAAGTGCCTGACAAAAAATTTTGTTAAATATTTCAATGATATTTTAATGATTATTTAGATTGATCATAAATTTAACCCATGTTCTTTTTGTTATGGTTTTATAATTTATATTTTTTATTATACAGTCTCATTTTGCTTTAATGTTATTTGCTCTTTCTTATTTTCTTATTCTAAGACAGTCTATTTAAGGAATCGGTCCCCACGCACAGGCTATGCCCATGTGGGGACTTTCTCTTTAATGAATTTTGTATGAACAATTGTATAGTTTTGAGAATAAAGATTATTTGACTTTGACTGATATTAGGCCTATATAAGAACTCAGAAAATATTACCTCAGGCTAATAAAATGATAAAATTATTATTTATTTATTTACATCAGACTGTCTATTGTTGGTTTGTCAATGTTCACTTAGACCTAAATATTTTCGTTATATTTACGTTTTATGCGGCACGGAATCCAAAATCGATAGCATCTAAATTTTGCCCGTCTGTGACTCTCATGAATCCTATAAAATTTTACATTTTTTTAGAAAATACTGTGAGAAATGTCTTGCAGTTTTGATACCTTGTCGATCTTAGAAATTTTTCCACAGTTTATCATCCTAGTAAACATAATGCTAAATTAAATTTTTCGTATGTAAAACATATAATTTGGTAATTGCTCAGCTGTAATTAAACTATCACATTTTACAGTAGGAGATACTAACCCTTTTCCCATCTGCATCACTGAGCGGACTTTTTGATAATTTATATCCTAGTGGCTGAAGAGGGTAATTTGCCCTTGGCCCTCGTCACCGCCCCAGTCTCGAGTTGTCCAAGTGAGGGTGAGAGGTCTCACTGTAGCTGTCACTCAATGACTATTGTCTTTGTCCGGATAAGACATGCTTGTTAACCGGTCGTAAACGCACCCCAACTGAGCTGATCGGGTTGAAAGTGCAAGGCAGCGCTACAGCCGTCAAAGTTGGGATTTATCCTCTCTAATGGTGGCATTTTATTTTACGGTACGGTGTTATTTCCCTTTCAAATTTTATATAACACCATTAAATAAGATTTTATCCTGTGTGTCTTAAAGATAGCATTTTCAGTTCATAATTTATTTAATAATTATGTTTTATGGAAATTTTAGAATTTTCAATATTGATGAAATTCAAATAATAAGTAGTTTTGAAATGTTATCTTTAGTGACATTACCGATCGACAATGCCAAGACATTTTGTTTTAGAACTAGAATATTTAATTTATTACATAGCAAGTACCTATGTTATATAATGGAATTAAATACTCGTTAATTTGAACGATCATAAAAAAATTCAGTAGAGTAAGCTAAATCTGAATATAATTTATATATATATATATATATATATATATATATATATATATATATATATATATATATATATATATATATATATATATATATATATATATACAGGGTGTCCCGGAACTCTCTGGAACCCTTTTGTATATTTGTTCCTTGCATCGAGACAAGAAAAAAACATCATACAAATAGGGGTCAAAAATCCATCGTTTAGCCGCTAGCCGCCATTTTGTTTTTTTCACGTAATAATTTTTATTTCCGTAACGGATGATTGTATTAAGTTCATATTTGGTATGGATCTTTATCATACTAATTTACATTTTCAGGGAAAAAATTAATTTTTTCCACTGTGTATTTTCAAAATGGCGGCCATTTTAAATTTTCAAACTCAAATATCTCAAATTTGGTAAATTTCAAAAAAATTTTACTTCGTACAAAAAAGTTGGCAAATTTAATTATCTAACTAACAGTACCAAGTTTGTAAGGATCTGATTACAAATAACGGAGTTATTGCGATTTTTCTAAAAAAAACATTGATTTTGCATTAAAATTAATGCAAATTATGGCCATTTTCACAGAAAAATCTCAATAACTCCGTTATTTGCCATCAGATCCTTACAAACTTGGTACCGTTGGTTAGATAATTTAATTTAGCAATTTTTTTGTACAAAGTAAAATTTTTATGAAATTTACCGAATTTGAGATATTTTAGTTTGAAAATTTAAAATGGCCGCCATTTTGAAAATACACAGGGGAAAAAATTAATTTTTTTCCTGGAAATGTACATTAGTATGATAAAGATTCATACAAAATATGAACTTAATACAATCATCCGTTACGGAAATAAAAATTATTACGTGGAAAAAACAAAATGGCGGCTAGCGGCTAAACGATGGATTTTAGACCCCTATTTGTATGATGTTTTTTTCTTGTCTCAATGCAAGGAACAAATATACAAAAGGGTTCCAGAGAGTTCCGGGACACCCTGTATATAATATATATAATTTTTCTGATAGCTAAATTTCTTCCAAGCATATAATAATTCATTAAAAGTAAAACATTACAAGAGCTTTTTATAACATGTTTTAATAAGCTTAATAATAATACAAATGTATTAACAGAATGAAAATTTTAGCTCCAAAACTATTAAGTTAATTGATAATTTTCAAATACAGTATAGAAAGATAATTATGAATTGATTGCTATATTTTAGAATAAATCTATGACATTTCTTCCAAACGTGTATAGTAAGCTATAATAAATAATGTTTATTTGTTAAAATACTACCACTTCACAAGCTGGAGGAAAATGCTAAACCTGTTGACTGACCATCTTAGTTGGAATTGTACACTACATACATGTATGGATCTGGTATACAGGGTGAGTTTCTTAAAGTGATCCAATAGCTAACTTTTTTATTTTAAATTTGACAGTATACTTCTCATGGGGGACCTTCTTTACTTTTTTATTCTGGTTTCAGATATGTATTTCACTTTTCAAAAATTCCCGCCATTTTTCCAATATGGCGGCCAATTTTAAAATTTCTTATAGAACACCCTACATTTTATGGTGTTTTTGAAATGTCCATGTTATTTTAAGACTTTTTTATTCTTTGTCATTTTTCTCTAAACCTAACGGTTAAGGATCTAGAGGCAATTAAAGTTCATTTATAGTTCCATAAGAATAACATGGGGCAAACTTTATCTGCCCATATCTCGGAAAACTTTGATAAAAATAAAAAAATACTCAAGAATAAAAATGTCTTAAATTGATGTTTTAAAAACATTTTTTTCATAATAACAAAAACTTTTTTGAAAATTTTATATTTTGTCCGCCATATTGGAAAGAAGTTAATTTATGCGTAAATGATCATTTTTATTAGTGAAATGTTCTTAAAACATCAATTTAAGAAATTTTTATTCTTGAGTATTTTTTATTTTTATCAATGGTTTCAGAGATATGGGCAGATAAAGTTTGCCCCATGTTATTCTTATGGAACTAAAAATGAACTTTAATCGCCTCTAGCTCCTTAACCGTTAGGTTTAGAGAAAAATAACAAAGAATAAAAAAGTCTTAAAATAACATGGAAATTTCACAAACACCATAAAATGTAGGGTGTTCCTTAAGAAATTTTAAAGTTGGCCGCCATATTGGAAAAATGGCGGGAATTTTTGAAAAGTGAAATACATATCTGAAACCAGAATAAAAAAGTAAAGGGGGTCCCCCATAAGAAGTATACTGTCAAATTTAAAATAAAAAAGTTAGCTATTGGATCACTTTAAGAAACTCACCCTGTATATGTATAAGTTGAATTCAATCCATTCTTGGTGTATACGCTTTTACTTGTTATTGAGGCTTATACCTCAGCTATGAGCTCAATTTACATTAATATCCCAATTTTATTTCCTAATTTTAATCATTTTAATAGTTTTCGCCTCTAGTAGTGTTACTATTACAGTTATTACATTTGTTGAGCACTTATTCTTAGCTTAGTATTTTTGTGCATTTTTATTTGTTTTTATATACACAAGTTGAATTTTTAGACGTCCAGTTTCGAATGTTAGAGAACAGTCCAAATTCTAGTCTTGTTAGTAAAGTAGTGTGTTTTGGTTACTTCTGCGCCGGAAGTCGTGCCATCTGCCCGAGCAGCTGCTCGAGCAGATGGCGTCAGATGCTGGGGTGCAGATGGCGAGAGCATATGCCCTGAATTTGAAGTAGAATTGGGCATGAATTAAGAGTTAGTTGAAAACTGAAATTCAACTGTGTTAACTAAACTCTAAAAGTTGAACAAAAATTAAGAGTAAGATCAAAACTGAAATTCAACAGTTATAACTGGGGGCCAGGAAAGTATGTCAAGGTCATCCAGAGTAAGTTTTAAAAAAGCCTACCCAACTACCACCAGAAATAGTTCAAAGTTGAACTAGTTGGTGATAGTGGGATAATTCATTCGTGCCATGGGAGAGGTGTTTATTGTTTGAAAGTTGGCGATCGAATGAGAAGCGCCGCCTAGGGAGAGGGTTTATAAAACGGCAACCTTCCCCCACCACCCCTTCCCCCACTTCTTTAGACCAATAACCGGTTGCCGACTCTATGTGGTGAAACTGAATTAAACATGGCGGCCGCCATGGATAATTCTAACCTCAAACCTTAGCTCAGCTGAAGAGAATAGAGGAGCATGAAGTAGGAATTGTGGTGACAGCGCTTATATGAGGAATAGTAGGGGTAAAATAAAAAAACTTGTTGAACACAGTCGATAGGTGTAACAAGTTCAAAGTTGTTGAATTGTAACATAGAATGCAAAATGTTGTAAATAACACTATCATCAACATTAACCTGCAAAGTCTTTGAAGAGTATAATGGGTTAAAACTGTACTTCTTTCTAACTCTATTTAAATTAGTTCTACACTTAGAAATTGAAGGTTTAGAAGTACTTCGTAATATGTGTTGTGTTCGCAAAAGCTTTAATTTTAAACATTGTGCAGTCATTATAACCGATGTGTTAAGTTCAGAAGTTAAAAGAAGACTGAGATATAAAATGAAGTGTAAAAGAAATTGAAACAGAACGCCAGAGTAGTAATTTTATAGGTTAGAATTTACGAAGGCTATTCCATGGATAATTCTAACCTCAAACCTAGTAAGTGAAGTAGTCATAACATAAAACTAACGAGAGATGATGACCGAGCGGATGCGAGGCAATGAATGTTTGTAGCGCGATAAACTACCCACCTTTATAGAGGCAATAACTCCAGCCAGATGGCGGCAGATGGCAAGCAAATGACTGGTTGACCGACTTTCACCTGAGTAGTAAGAGAAGTAGGGTTCTGTGTCTATCCCTACTCCTTGGGGTCAATGACCGACCGGAAAGGTCAATGACCCCCCCCCCTCCCCCCCTCCCCCCTCCTCCCCCCCCTCCCCCTCCCCCCCTCCCCACCCTCCCCCGAAAAAATGGAGCCCCCCCCCTCCCCCCCCGAAAAAATGGAGCCCCCCCCTTCCCCCACTCCTTCCCCCACTCCTCTGGGTCAATGGCCGGTCACCACCTTTCCCTACTCCTTCTAGGCCAATGACCGGTCACCACCGGTTGCTGACTCTATGTGGTGAAACCAGACCAAACATGGCAGCTGCCATGGATAATTCTAACCTCAAACCTGCTGCGCATACAACGAGTTCTCCGGACCGGAATCAGTCCATGCTATGCGCATGCGCCTAGTCCTGTATTACTCACTTTAGCGCTACTGCACATGGATAATTCTAACCTCAAACCTTGGTTTTGTGTTGTTGCGCATGCGCCGCTCCCCACTCCTTTGCCTTCCTTTTACACTGCTGCGAACTGGACTGGATTGAACACTGTACTGGAGTGAAACAACTTCCCCCACTACTCGAGAATCCGAGGAGCTATACGAGCCTGATCTTAGCGTCAGTCGTCAACAAACTTTCATAGCGAAAGGTTGTTGGCGACTCAGCAAGAGGTTTCAAATATATAGTAGGCCTATATATATTTGAACTTCTTCTACTACGTTGCGTTTTTTAATGCAATGTGGTATGTGTGTGTGTGTGTGTGTGTGTGTGTTTAGTTTTAAGTTGTATTTAATTTAAGAAATAATTTGCGCATTGCGATGTTAGTTATAAGTTGGGTTTAGCATTAAGGTGTATTAATTTTAAGAGGTGTTTAGCATTAAGGTGTATTAATTTTAAGAATAATGATGGTATTTGGTTGTGTTGAATTATTTGGTTTTTAATAATGATGTGTTGGTACTAATAATTTATGTTTGTTTTGTGCATTTGTTTTGCCTTACAGCTAGATGTTAGGGGGTAGATTAACTGTAAATTCAGAAGTTCAGTTGAACTTCATTTAAAATGGGTGGGACATCCGCAAGCCGGACTTTTTTTTGCATTTTGTTTAGGAATATGATGGGTGGGATTAGTTTGGGTGGGGTTAGAGTTGCGTTTCTGCATTAACTGTTCCAGTTTCCCTGAAATTAATGGTTACGCTTTGATGCGGACGGGAAGTTACGCTTTGATGCGGACGGCCCAGGGACCTCCCTTGCAGAACGTAACTAGTGGGTTGGGAGTGGGAACCGCTAGGCAAACAGGGTGGTGGGAACAGTATTACTGTTCCCATCACCTTGGATCATTATAAATCTTGAATGACCTTGACCCACTTTCGGAAGGGTCAATGACCCCCCCCCTCCCCCTCCCCCCCCAGAAAAAATGGAGCCCCCCCCTCCCCCCCTCCCCCCCTCCCCCCATCCCCCCCTCCCCCCCTCCCCCCCCGAAAAAATGGAGCCCCCCCCCCTTCACCCACTCCTACCCCCACTCCTTCCCCCACTACTCCGGGTGAATGACCGATCATGACCTGAAAAATTAAAATGGCTATAACTTGATAACGGATTGACGGATTTGGACAAGCGATACATCATTGAAAAGGTCTATGTAAGACAAACATTTTAGTAAAAGAAGAATTTGGTTATTTTATTTTAGTCAAAAGTTATGTGAATTATTTGAAATAAATACCTTCTCTTTCCCCTTTTCCCCCACCTCCCAGGTCAATAATCAGTCTTGGCCAGCTGCTACCCCTCTCATTTGCATATTGTTATAAAAGACGCACCGACTGCGGCTAACATTTCATTCTGATTCCAGACGTTACGCTGCGAACTTGGAGCCACAACCATGTCATCTCTGCCAACTACAACTTCTACTTCAACTTCTACTTCTACTTCAACTTCTACTACGGCTGTTCCTGCACCTAAGAAAACTCTTCGCCTCAAAAACCTTCCTGATTGCTACAAGAACCGACTTGCATCTCAACCTTCAACTTCTGGAGCTATTCTTCCGCCAACCAACACTTCTAGACTTCGTAGTATTTTTTCACCGCCTTCGCCTTCAACTTCGCTTTCAAATGACTCCGCACCACCATTAACTACTATGCCGCCACCGCAGAAGCCAGTTCACCACCGTCCTAATACCCCTTCCGTTGAAACCATTGTTCATCGTCTTAGCACACCCATTATCCCACTATCACCATTGCCTCCTACCCCACCACTTAGTACACCTGAAGATCATACCTATCACAAAACTGAATCCTCTCAACCTGCTAATAAATCAGCTCCTAAATCAGCTCCTAAACCAGCTCCTAAACTTACTCCTAAACCCGCTCCTTCAGAGCAACCACTTAGTACACCTGAAGATCATACCTATCACAAAACTGAATCCTCTCAACCTGCTACTAAATCAGCTCCTAAACTTACTCCTAAACCTACTCCTAAACCCGCTCCTTCAGAGCAATTTCAATTATTACAAGAACGGCGTCGTAGGGCATTTAGCCGTCCTACTACTTGCCCTGAAACGCTTACTAGGGGAATTAAGAAAGGATCACCTTGTGGGAGGAAATGTGTAAAAAACGAAAGTTTTTGCCGTGTACATGTCGTAAAACACATTTCTGAACCACAAGTGACAGAAACCCCCACTGTTGAATACCAATCCAAAATTATTGGTGTGAAAGGAAATAGGCTTAAGAGAGGTTGTGTCTATTTTTTTGAAAGTGTTATTGACAACGAACACATTTTGGCAACTTGTAACGGCGTAAGATATAATATTAAAGTGATTGAATCCTTGCGCAAAGAGAAATCCGTTTATGAGTTAGACTCTAAAGACTATCTCCTCAGACACAAACTGGATGGTATTACAAGGTGGGGGCGTAGCAAGTAAATTCACATAGTTTTTTCTAAATTATTGCTTAAAAAATACTGGGGGAGAAACACAACGCGTTGTAGCGTTGTGTTTCTCCCCCATTATTTTTTAACACTCTAAGTCCCGTGACCTACTAACCTACTTCCATTTGAGTAGTAAGAAAAGTACTTCCCCCACTCCTTTGGGTTGATGACCGGTTAAGGTCAGCTCTTACCCCTCATTTGCATACTGTTATAAAAGCGGAGCGAGCGTTGGTCACTCCTTCATTTTGCTTCTACACGCCGCTCTTGTTGTTTCGTCTCTGCTGTTTACAATAGTACCTACTTAAAAATGCCTCCTCATGTGAATGACCATATTAATTCTTCCAAAATTTCCGATGTTTTTCTACAACCTGAAGACATTTTAAATAATGATAGTGAGAGTGAGGATGATGATGATTATACTGTTGAACTTAGTGAAGAACGTAAGGTTATAGCAATTGATCCACAATTTCCATTTGATACAATAGAAAAGTTTATAGTTGAAGCTAATAAATGGTTAAATTTAGGATGTTATGTACGAATTGACTCTTTTATATTGTATGGTGATAGTCATTCTTTCCTTGTCACACCAAATGACAGAGACCGCATGTTGCAGTGGGCACAATCTATGATGGAGTGCTATGAACAAGGTGTGGACACTGGCGGCTATTTTCTTGCACAACTAGTGTAATAACAAATTACCCTTCCCCCCATGTAGTGAAAAAGGAAAAGAAATATTAGGAATCTAATTATAATACTTCCTTCCACATATAAAGAAGAGGGGGAAAGGAGTGGGGATTATAAAGTGGTGGGGGAATGTGTATAAATGCAGGTTGTTTGAAGAGACTTTTATTATTATTGTGGCTTTAGCAGAAACAACATGGAGTTTAAATCTTCAGCAAAAATAAGGAATAATATAATAAAGAAAGAAATTCGCAAGAAAGAAAAGATTGAACTTATAAAATTACAACTTATAATACCTTCCATTGAAATTGGATGTAGCAAACTAAAGACTTTGGTGAAAACTAACGAATATTTGTTACAATTGCTAAAAACAATCGAAGAGTTGAAGAGAAAGAATGGACATTCTACATAACAAAATTTGAACATTTTAATATAAATAAGTAAACTGAAAAAAGTAGATGTAGAATGGAGAGCGAGGAATAGATCACTTTGTGGTAATGGACTAACATGCCACTTAGTGCTCTATTCCTCGTTCTCGCGTTAAATTGGATTACCTTGACCTATTTGTTTGACTGTTAGAATTTGGTTAACACTGTTGAATTTCAGTTTTGAACTAATGTTTATTTTTATTCAACTGTTAGAGTTTTTTAACACTGTCGAATTTTAGTTTTGAACTAACTTTTAATTTATGCGAATTTTCAGTTCAACTCTAGTTAATTTATGCGCAAATTTAGTTCAACCAAGTGCCTGTGCTCTAGCCATTTCCACTCCAACATTTGTTATTTTAACATCTGTCCCATAACATCTGTCCTAACAGATGTTAAAAGAAAGTTTGTTAAAGTTTGAATATAAAGAAGTATATACTAAAACTCCAATGGGAATAAAGAACACGAATGAACAATTAGTTTGTAGAAGGTTAATATTTTGTTGAAAATGTTTGATTTCCTAGGATAGTGAAGAGGATGAAATAGTGGTGGGGGAACCATTATAATAGGAGGAACGTGAGAGCCCACTTCATTTCTTGGTGAAATTTCGAAGAGTAAACATCTCAACATGTATCGTTGCGATAAATGTTCGGAATCGTTTCACGATGAAATTCTATTAGACTGTCATAAAGAACTAATTCACAACAACCCAGAAGAAAAACAAGAACAACAAGAACAACAAGAAGAACAAGAACAACAAGAAGAACAAGAAGAACAAGAAGAACAAGAAGAACAATATGAAATAACAGCAACATCTTCAACTACTTTACCAAATCTACAAGTATTTGCATTACCTGGTAAAGTAGTAATGCATCATAAGATTCAAAATGAAAACTTGAAGCTAGAAGAATTTATTAGAGAAGCAAAACCAATTGTAAGTAAAACTTTAAAAGAAGAATTAAAAAGATTGAACTTTCTTAAATTTGGTTTACTATGAGAAGCTATGTTTATAAATGTACAAGAAGAATTATCACCAAGAGGATTCATAACAAAAAACCGAACCATTATGGAAAGTTCAAACATTGATTCAATAGTAGAGAACTGTATAGAAGAAATATTAACAAAAATTCAGGAACACGAAGGAAGAGGATCCGGATGGAGTCTTACAAGTATTGAAGTATTAGATATAAGAGTTCACAAACATGGATATGGACTAATGGGATCAAGTTACATTCCTCTGCCAAAAAGAATTGAAGATACAAAATCTTGTATTAATGTTAAAAATGAAGACAATGAATGTTTTCGTTATGCAATGACAACTAAATTTGTACCACATCATGCGAATAGACCTGACCAAGAATATGAAAATCAAAGATTTAGATACAATTTTCAAGGAATCACTTATCCTGTATCACTGAAAGATATATCGAAATTTGAGAAGAAAAATCCCGGTACGTCTATCAATGTTTTTGCATTAGATAGTTCAAACAAAGTGTATCCTTTACATATTGCAAAAGAAGAGCTACCAGATCATACGGATTTACTACTACTAACGCGAGGAGATGTGTCTCACTATGTGTACATAAAGCAATTTGATCGTCTTGTTAACAAGCAACTTTCAAAAAATCGAAACAAAAAGATAATTTGCAAGAGATGTTTTAATTTTCAACGAGAAGGAAGAGAAGGAAGAGAATGGTTACAAGAGCACAAAAGACTATGTAACAATAATTATGAAGCAAAGATTAATTTACCTGCGGAAAACAGAGCATTCGTTAAATTTGAAAAGGTTCATTATCAATACCGTATCCCTTTCGTTGTGTATGCGGACTTTGAATCAACACTTGTTCTTGTTGAAGATGAAAATTGTGAAGCTAGAAAAAGTGTCAAGTATCAAATGCACAAACCAAACAGTTTTTGTTTAATGGTGAAATCGACATTATCAGAAGAACATTTAAACAGATATGGATTAACTTCAGAACCTCTAGTATATCGTGGTGAAAATGTAGAAAAAATATTTCTTGATCACTTATATTCAATAGCTGGAAATGTACAAAGATTATATACAAATATTGTACCAATGAAAACGATGGAGGAAGAAGAAGAAATTCAACATGAAAATGCAACTCGATGTTTCTTGTGCAAAAATGATTTTACTATTGAGAATTATAAAGTTAAAGATCACGATCACCTCACTGGTTATTACAGGGGTGCTGCTTGTAATAAATGCAATTTGAGCTATCGTTTACCACTATTTATTCCTGTGGTTCTGCATAACCTCAGTGGGTACGATGCTCATTTCATAATACCCGAATTAGGAAGAGACGATGGTAAAATTGATGTATTAGCTGAAACTTCAGAGAAGTTCATCAGTTTTTCCAAAGAAGTTGGAAACATGAAATTAAGATTCTTAGACTCCTACAGATTTATGCCGTCGAGTTTGTCCAAACTTTCAGAAAATTTAAGGAAACAAGATTTAATCGAAACAAAGAAGATTGTAAATAACGACAAACTGGATTTGGTACTTCGGAAAGGTGTGTTTCCATATGATTACATAGACAGTTTAGAAAAATTTAATGAAACATCACTTCCGGCTAAAGAAGAATTTAAAAGTAAACTTTACGACATGGACATATCTCAAGAGGACTATGATCATGCATGTAAAGTATGGAACGAATTAGGATTTAGAACATTAGGAGAATATTCAGATTTTTATGTTAAATTAGATGTAACTTTATTATGTGATATAATGGAAGAATTTAGAAATACGTGTTTTGCAGCATATGGATTGGACCCTCTTCATTCGTACACTTCACCTGGATTAGCATGGCAAGCCATGTTGAAAGAAACAAATTGTAAAATACAACTTCTTACTGATATAGATATGGTTTTAATGTTAGAGTCAGGAGTTCGAGGGGGATTGACGCAAAGCGTTACACGACATTTTAAGGCGAACAACAAGTATCTGCCCGATTATGATGCATCAAAACCAACAACATTCCTGGGTTATTTTGATGCAAATAACTTATACGGATGGGCAATGTCAAATCCCCTTCCATATGATAATTTTAAATGGATAGATCCAGAATCGATTGGAAACATAATGGATATACCGAAGCATGGTGAAACTGGTTACATTTTTGATGTGGATTTTGAATATCCTGAACATCTTCATGATCAACATTATGATTTACCACTTCTTCCGAAGACTGAAATTTCCCCTACTGGAAGATGGCCAAAATTATTGATGACTTTAACCGACAAGTCTCGATATGTTGGACACTACTGGATGATACAACAGGCTTTAGACTTAGGACTGAGAATTACAAAAATTAATCGAGTACTACAATTTTCTCAATCTTGTTGGTTAAAACCTTACATCGACAACAACACTAGAAGAAGAGCCGCCGCTACATCAAGTTTTCAAAAAGATTTTTTCAAATTAATGAACAACGCAATATTTGGCAAGACTTTGGAAAACAAAAGGAAACATAAGGATATCAAATTGGTAACTGATCCAGTAAAATTACAGAAATTAGTGCAACAACCAAACTTTGGTTCATCTGTAATTATTAATGAAAATCTAGTTGTTATTTCCATGAACAAGAAGTCAGTTGAAATGGATCGTCCTTTATATCTTGGAATGTCAATCTTGGATATTTCAAAAACACATATGTATGAGTTTCATTATAAGAAGATGGTTAACTATTATGGAAGAGAGAACATTGGTATTGCATATATGGATACGGATGCACTCATTTACTGGATTAAAACAAATGACATGTATGAAGATCTACGCACCTTTATATATAAAGATGATTTCGACTTTTCCGATTATCCTAAGGATCATCCAAATTACGACTACGACAAAAACAAGAAAGTATTGGGAAAATTTAAAGATGAAACAAATGGTGTGCCGATGATGGAAATTGTAGCATTAATGTCCAAACTGTATTCATTTCAACTGTACATAAATGAAAGGAATGAACATCAAGTCACGAAAAAAGCCAAAGGAATAAAAACTTCTTTCCTGAAGAAGAATGTACAGTTTGAACATTATAAAAGATGTTTGTTTGAAAATGTTGAAACAACTGCAACGTTCAACACTATTAGAAGTTATAATCATCAACTTTTTAGTGTCAAACAAACAAAGTGGGCATTAAGCTACAAAGATGACAAGCGCCATATTTTAGAAGATAAAATTAATACTTTACCATTCGGCCACTGCTCCCTGAACCCTATCGACCAGTAAACCTATTCTTCGTCCTCTACCTTCTTCCTTTTTCCTTTCCGTAAAGAAGAGGGGACATGGCAAGCCCAATGCCATGTTCCCTCTTTTTTACACTAATATGAAATGGCCTTGACCTATATTCAAACTATATAAATGAGAATTAACTATTCTATGGGTCAGTATTTTTACAAGCGGTGTACAAGAAACATCTGAAGATGGAAAGTGTGAAGGACAAGATTGTAAATGAACTACATAAACCAGCAAGAAGAAGATTTCCAAGAAGAAGTACAATCATTAAAGGAATGAATGATCTTTATCAAGCTGATCTCATTGAAATGATACCGCACAGTAAATTAAATAAAGGATTTAAATATATTTTAACAATTATAGACTGTTTTACTAAAATAGCTGATGCTTTACCATTGAAGGATAAGACTGGTAAAAGTGTTACAAAAGCTATGGAAACCACAATACAAAGAAATAAATTTAAAATTAAACATCTACAGACCGATGATCGAAAAGAATATTTTAATAAAGACTTTGGAGCTTTGATGAAGAAATATCAAATAAATCATTATTCTACAAATTCTGAAGTTAAAGCTTCAATAATTGAAAGATTCAATAGAACATTAAAAAGTGCGATGTATAAACAATTTTCAAAACGAGGATCATACGTGTGGTATGACATATTACCACAACTTATAAAAGAGTATAACAACAAATATCATCGTACCATTGGAATGAAACCTATCCAGGTAAATAGTGCTAATGCCAAAATTGTATTACAACGCATTAAAAATAATACAACACCGAAATTGGAAAAATTGCAACCAAAGAAGTTCAAGGTCAACGATAAAGTTCGTATAAGCAAATACAAAGGTGTATTTAGTAAAAGATATCTACCAAATTGGACTAATGAAGTATTTACAATTTATAAAGTGCAACCAACTATACCTGAAACTTATTTATTAAAGGATAACAAGGGTGAATTACTTCAAGGTGGATTCTACGGACACGGATTGTTGAAATCAACAGTTGGTGATGTATATCTTGTCGAGAAGATTTTACAAAGGAAAAAGGATATGGTTAAAGTCCGGTGGTTAGGGTTTGATAAAAGTGAAGACTCTTGGATTCCTTCAAAAGACTTAGTATAGTTGTTTAATAGCTCATTGTGTGTTTAACCTTTATACAAGATGGAGATTGTACAACAAAAAGATCGATTTAATATCAATAACATTGATGAATTGACAGTTGACAATGATAAGTTAAATCATGGAAAACATGGTGAATTACTACCAAATACGATAAGATGTCTAATAACTGGTCCTTCAAATTGTGGAAAAACTAATGTTGTTTTTAACCTTATAACTAATCCTAAAGGATTGCGTTTTAACAATATATATATTTTTTCAAAATCATTGCAACAACCAAAATATCAATTATTGGATAAAGTACTTGCAAGTGTACCTGAAGTAAATTTTTACAAGTTTAATGCCAGTGAAACAATTATGCAACCAAATGAAGCAAAACCATTTTCTATTTTTATATTTGACGATGTTTCTTGTGAAAATCATGACACAATAAGGAATTATTTTGCTATGGGAAGACATCATAATATTGATAGCATTTACATTGGTCAAACATACAGTAAAATTCCAAAACAACTTATAAGAGACAATGCAAATATGTTGATCATCTTCAAGCAAGATGAAACAAATTTAAAGCATATATATAATGATCATGTAAATGCAGATATGCCATTTGAAAAATTTAAAGAGATGTGTGGCAAAGCATGGAATGAGAAATATAGCTTTCTCGTTATTATGAAGGAAGAAGATATTAAAAATGGTAGATATCGTATAGGGTTGGATAAATTTGTATTTATGCGTTGAACTACCGATGCTACATCTAGTTACATGTTGAACTTCACAGTGTAAACATGGTGAATCAAGAAAAACTATTGAAAGAAATAAAATCACTGAGTGATTCTATTAGGATGAAGAATCGTGCATTGAGGATGGGTTTAAGTGAAAGAGAAGAATTTTTAGAGACTACATTTAAACCTATTACGGAACCTTTAAAACAGATATCAGAAACTATTGGTAAACCTCGTTATGAAGGAGATGTTTTACTACCAGTTTCTAAACAAGAAGTACAAGCATTAAAAAAAGAAGAAGATGATGATTCATATACAAGTGCTAGTGAGCAAGAAGAAACAAAAGAAGAAGAAGAACCAATTGTTGAAAAGGAAGAAGAACAGCCAATACCTGAAGCTGAACAATCTATTCCAAATTTAACTCAATTGAGTAGCGATATATTACAACATGGACCTCTTGGAAGAAAATATATAATGAAAATGCTACATGATATGAAATCAAACCCGAATTTGAGTAGATCACACGTATACGGAGCAAGAATTGATGGGAATGAATTGAAGATTGGCGATTCAAAGCTTGAAATAACACAAGACGATTACATCATTATTGGTGAGCATAGATATAAAGGAACAAAAGGATTATATGAATTAATTTTTAAAAACATACCACTAAGATATTCATCCAAAGATTTAAATGTTTTTAAGGAGATTCTCCAAAATACTAACGCTCATAAAAGAAACTACGTAAAGGATGCAATGATTAATCGTTCACGTGCAACAAAATATAACATCGTTATAAAAAAGTTGTTTCCTCCACGAAAATTGCCAACATTACGTACTGCACCAGCGGTGAGACAACCACTGAAAAGAAAATCTTTATCACTTATGGATTTATCACTTCTTGAACAACATGGTAAAAAGAGTAAAGGAGATACTTCAACATCTGGTAAAGGATTGATGAAAAATCTATACAATACGAATGTGATTTACTACAACGATATCAATAAATTGGTTGATAGAATGAGACTATTGCATGAAGCCATGGAAGCCGGTCATACAGGTTTGAATAATGAATGGGTGGCTCTAGTTGATGAACTTAGGAATCGCGGTATAGTCGTATAATTGTCCGTGGATATAAAAGAGGTGCAAGCATAAGACGTATCAGTTCTAACATGAGCGTCGACAAGTTCGGACGGTACTCCGCTTTAGGAGTGCAAGTTGGAGAAGACAGAAAAAGAAGTGGATTACCGCAAACACCTGAAGGTGACTATAGCATAAGTAATAAACGTTTAAAACTAGTTAAAGATCCAGAAGAAGATACTGATGGAGCAAATTTGAAGACAGTAAAAGAAGCTACTTCAACATCATTAAAATTACATAAGAATACTTACGATGTTAAATCACATAGATTAATTAATGTTGGTAAACCAACTGAAGGTTCTGATGCAATTACTAAAGAGTACTTATCATCTGAACTTTTAAATACTTTAAAATTGCAATGGGGTAATAACTTAAAAGATGGACAAACGTATAATGCTGGAAATTATAGAATAACCAACGTGGGAAATCCCAAAAATGATAAAGATTCAGTTAATAAAGAATATTTACATTCTATAATACCTGAAAAAACTGAACATGGATTTTCTTTTTATAAATTTATTATAAATGACATTGGATACCCAAAAGAAGACGGTGATGCTGTAAACCTAAAATACATCAAGGACAACTGTATTTTACAAGATGCTGATGGAATCGATTGTCATGGAAAAACATTGACAAATGTAAAGTTTGGTTCTCAACCAAAAGATGCTGTTACTATGGAGCAATTATCCAAAGAATTAAAAAAAGAAACATCAAATTTTGTAAAACATGAAGATGCCGTGTTAAAGCGGGGAGATAAATTTATACATGGAAATAAAAAGTTTGATTTAATGCAAGGAAATAATGATGAATGGGATGCAGGACATAAAACAATAACAAATGGAAGATTTGGTATAAAAGATTCAGATGTACCTCTTATGGTGCAAACATTAATTGCAAGTGGTGGTAGATTAGATACATACGATGGTCGTAATAGAAAAATAAAAAATATTTATCCTGGTTATGGAGATGATGATTGTGTTACATTGAGACAAACAATAACTTGGGATAAACACTTTGGGACCAAATATGATGCAAAGATGAAGAAAATAATTAATATTTTACCAGGTGAAGATTCAAATGATGCTGCTACTATTGGACAAGTCATAACAACATCAAAAAGTGATTTAACCGCTTACACGTGTAATGATAAACGTATTATGCAGTTACAAGATCCTCAACATCCGAAAGATGCTGTAACTTTAGATTGTTTAATAAGAATAGTGGGTAATTTACTTATTGATACCCACAATCATATAGCTAGTACAACGAATCATGTGGTGATTCAACCCGATGAACGAGAAGCTTGGATTAAAAATAGAATCATAAATCAGTATATAATTAATTTGAATAACTAAGTCTTTAAATATAAAAGATTTTGCACAAGTTATTCATTTATGTAAAGTATCTCGTGGAGTAAACACACCAGTTATATAAGACAACATAATGAAGACCGTATCGCTCAGTCATCGTCAAGACAGCGGCAAGAGAGGACGTGGTATAACATTAGCTGCATTATCCCTGCTCAGACGGATTCCAGTTGGTGCTGTTGTAAATCGAACGATAGACGCTTTACCATACGAATTACATCTGCCCGGAGGTTATCAATATTGTGGACCTGGAACTAAGTTGGCAAAACGTTTAGCAAGAGGAGATCCTGGAATTAATAAATTAGATCAAGCTTGCAAAGAACACGATATAGCATATTCAAAGTATAAAGATTCAACAAATAGATCAATAGCAGATAAAATTCTAGCGGAAAAAGCTTGGCAAAGAGTAAAATCAAGTGACGCAAATATTGCAGAAAAAGCAGCAGCTTGGGCAGTAACTACAGCCATGAAGACAAAAGCAAAGTTAGGTGGTGGAAGACGTCGCAGAGGAAGACCTGCAAAGAGAGGCGCTCCCAAAAGAGGTGGAAACATTAAAAAAGGACGTCGTAGAACTCATAAGGCAAGTGTAAAGAAGACTTCTGTTTGGCAAATGGTAAAAAACGGAGCAGGTTTATACCTAAGACCATACCGTGTGTACTAAATAAGAAGAATCAATTGATAATTCCAAATAAAGCCTTAACAAATCATCAGTTAAATGATTATGTAAAATGTTTGAAAATACCATTCTTTCGAGGAGTTTTTATGAAAGATGCATTACCAACTAAAATATGGAAAAATGAAACTGGAATAGTAAATTTGGATTCCACCTATGGTCCAGGCACTCATTGGGTATGCTATAAAAAACTCGGACAAACCATTTACTACTTTGACAGTTTTGGCAATCTACCACCGCCAAAAGAACTGCAACATTATTTTCGAAACTCCAAAAACATTTTTTACAATTACAAAAGAGAACAACCTAACAATACTGAAATATGTGGGCATTTATGTTTGGAGTTTCTAGCGAAGAGTGTCAGTCAGCTTTAAGATGTCATCGTATACAGTGTCACTGAGTGGAAATTCATCCACATTAAAAAGTACGCTGTTCCCAGCATTGCGTCTATCCAAGGAAAGATTATGGGAAGCGGCATTACTTGATTTGACTACCTACAATTCAATTCCTAATGTTACAGAAGGAAAAAACAATTTACTACATTATTATGAAACTAAGGATGCTGCAGGAAAATACTCAGAATTGAAAATAATTACATTTCCTACTGGAGCATATGAAATTGATGACATAAACCAATTATTACAGAAACAACTCGGAGAAGACAATATCACCGTTAAAGGAAACAATAATACTTTAAAAGCAGAAATAACTTCGAAATATTATATTGATGTCAGCTTGGAACAGTCGATTGGCAGTTTACTTGGATTTACAGATACAAAAAAGAAAATCTTAACTCCTGGAACTACTCATTCAGGTGATTCAACTGTAACAATATTGAAAGTAAATAGTATTGATGTCACGTGCAACATTATACACGGATCGTATAGAGATGGAGTTAATCAACATATTTTACATACATTTTATCCAACAGTGGCTCCCGGTTTTAAAATTGTTGAGAAGCCACAAAACTTGATATACCTACCGTTAAACACCAGTTTCATTTCAGACATCGTACTGAACATATTGGATCAAGACGGTCATAGTGTTGACTTTAGAGGAGAAACAATTACTATACGGATACACATCAGAGCAGCAACATAAAAGTCAACATGGGATTATCATTTAAACCGCAACGGAAGAGTCGGGAGCTCAGTAGCTCCTCGACATTGGAAGAGTTAACATCGGAAAACATTCGTTTTCTACAGAAGATTGGATTGAAACTTAACAGCGATGGATATCCTGGATATATCTCAAGGACCAACGTTCGACGAAACACTATGGGAGAAGGAATATCACACGCACAACCCTTACACTTCATCAAAATTAAACAATAACGATGAAATAAGGATCCCCATTCAACAACAAGATATTTACACTTTACCGTGTGAAAGTTACTTGTACATCGAAGGACGGGTATTAAAATTGGATGGAAAAACTGCTTCAACAGTTCCTTTTATAAATAACCCGATGGCATATCTTTTTGATGAAATAAGGTATGAAATATCAGGGGTGACGGTTGATTCAACAAAAAAGGTTGGTTTAACAACGACATTGAAAGGATTAACATCATTAACACCGCATGAGAAGAATTCAATAGTCACTGCCGGATGGGTTGCCCCCGATAAAGACACTATAACACCAGCTTCCAACGGTCACTTTGATTTTCATGTACCTTTACGATTGCTTTTGGGATTCGCTGAAGATTACAAACGGGTAATAATAAATGTCAAACAAGAATTAGTATTACTCAGATCTTCAACTAATAAGGACTTAATACTTGCAGACCCTGCAACTACGGAAGATAAACTGGAATGGCAACTACAGTTGGATAAAGTTGTTTGGAGAGTACCTCATGTAAGATTGGCCGATGAACATAGAATCCTATTATTGAGAAAGTTAAAATCTGACCGTGATATTGTGATGCCATTCCGAAGTTGGGAATTTCATGAATACCCTACACTACCTCAGACAGAAAGACAAACATGGACCGTCAAGACATCAACTTACTTGGAACGAGCAAGGTACATAATACTCGGTTTTCAAACTAAGCGAAAAGATGTTATCACTGCAAATGCTGGTCAATTTGATCACTGTAAAATAAAGAATTGTAAAGTTTTCCTAAACTCTCAATTCTTTCCCTATGACAATTTGAATGTCATGTTCAGCAAAAAACGTTTTTCCATTTTATACGATATGTATGCAAGATTTCAATCGTCATATTATGGAAAGACTAATACACCACTATTATCACCTGACCAGTATTATTCCAAGGCTCCAATAATTGTAATCGATTGTTCAAAACAAAATGAATCGGTAAAATCATCAAGTGTGGATATAAAAATTGAAATGGAATTTGAAGAACCAGTAGCGGATGGAACTTCGGCATACTGTCTAATTCTACATGATAAAATAGTTACTTACACACCGCTGACCGGAATTGTGAAGAATGTACTTTAAGAAGAATTGTATAACAACTGCAAATTTTTGAGGTTAGAATTATCTGCTTTAATTTTTGAGGTTAGAATTTCATTTGTGAAAGACAAGTTGAAATCAAACAATTATGTAATTGTATAAATTTCAAGGATTTTACGAAAAATATAAAAGCGAGAAAATAATTAGTAGAAACTTCATTCTATCTTCAACCGTCGTATGGGAAACATCATTCGCAAGATGAATTCTACTAACGGAGAAGAAAATACACCTCTAATGGATGATAATAGTTCAGATATAGAAAAACAAGTTGAACGAGAAATGGACGAGTTCCTAAAATTCAACAAACATAAGAAGAGAGAAGAAGAAAAAGCTGAAAAAGAAGTAAAAAGGAAGAAGGTTGAAGTTAACATTACAACCAATATTTTATCAGAAGTATTTCTTCGGATTATCTACCCAATTTCTTCATGCATGACAAAAAGTATATCAGTTGGAATTTTAAAATCAATGGATTATTCACCAATTGTTATTTTAAATCATGGAAACAAAATGGTTACTTTCAGTGAAACTACTTGGGAATCTCTCATGAAACATTTACATCTTTTGGAGTGCTATTTAAGTAACAACACATTTGGAAGAAGAACAAGATTAAGTTTATTGGAATCAAATATTGAAGTTGATATAGTAAAACATCGTGGAGGACAAATTGTTCGCTTCAGAGATTTAACTACACATAATGTTAAATTATATTTCACTAAAGAAGAATTTTACACTTTAAGTTGTACTACCGGTCCCGTCACCAGATATTTGAAACAACTAATATTTTCAAGTGCAATAATTAAAGACTATCTAATTGATACATTGGACAAAAAACCTTTTGTTCCAATTTTATACGGTCCCGTGGATACTTCAATCTTTAATAGAATACCTCAAGAAGTTGAAATGTGGAGACAATTAAACAACTATCACACCAATTTTAATATTGATGAAGTGGCACAAGAAGTGAAAGAAGAAGAACAATCCTGTCTGTTATAAACATCGGCTCATTCAATTTTTAAGTCAGTTGTTAGTAAGACTTCATCATGAATAAACGGGTTTCGTTTTCTAATGCGCCACATATAATGGAAGTTAAAAGAGGTATAATTGAATTTCAAGCTTTCCGAGGAAATGATGGTAATTTTATTATTAAAGAATTAGTAATCTTGGACATGAACACATCAGTAGTTTATCATTATTTGTTCAAACCTCCAGTACCATTTAATAGACTAACAACTAAAGCGAAAGTTACAAACAAATGGTTGAACAAACATTTTCACAACTTAAGATGGGATGAAGGTTTCATTAATTATAACATGATGCCGCACATTATGAATCATTATTGCAAAGAGTTTAAAATTATCTACACAAGGAGATTGGAAAAAGCAAATTGGATACAATCATTTACAAGCAACGAAGTGATTAATGCAATAATTGATAAAGATTTCCAATGCTACTTCAACGAACTTTGTATTTCATCAAAAAGTTTTAAACATCGAAGGTCGCAGTGCGCTTTAAAGAATGCCTACCGCTTGAACAATTTCCTTCAACAAAGTGGTGGGTGTAGTGTCAGTAGTGGGGGTAGTGTCGATTATAAAAGCGAGAGCGCTACCATGACGCAGCATGAGTATTACTCTAACCTCCGAAGAGACAACATCTCCGACGGACATTCTTATTAACAAGAAGATTAACAACAACATCAAGATGGCATCACAGAACTTACTTCAAAGTTTAGTTGATCAGTTCAACGCTCATTCTAAATCATCAATTCTACCTACAAAGAAATGTTCTGAACTAAAAGAAGAAAAACACTACATCATTCATACGATTAAGAAAATGGAAACTTCAGTAGGTGATGCTATTAATTGCACATTGAGCGAGGCTCCATATACAGTTGGTGATGAACCAAAATTTCAGATCTTCCTACCAAGACGCTTTGTACAACTTCTTCAAAATGAAGATCTTCGTGTAGTTCAACCCGGCGCACTCTATTTGGTTTCGCACGGACCAAGTGGAAACAACTCAACTGAACTAACTATTCATGTAACACCTACTACTGATTAGTTTGTACATAACATTGTAACTATTTGTTTGTAATTGTTTTTCAATAAATATGATATAAAGAAAAAACAAAAAAAATTAAAAGAAGCAACATATTGTGATGTCTTTGTACATTACAATATGTTGCTTTTTTTAAAAATTCCACTGGATGACCTTGACCCACTTTTGTGTGATTATAAAAGCGAAAATCTACTTGTAAAATTCATCAGTCTACGACTACCTTTCGTACCGTACACATCTCGCTCACTCTATCGCTTAATATAAAAACTAAAAGATGTCTCTCAAAGTCAAGTGTGCATCTTATGATACCAACACCATTACAACTTTTGAACAACTCGAAGATTTAACCAACGAAATGCGAGTTTTACTTACCGGTGGTTATCACTTAACTGTTGATGTTAGTGCTACTAATACAAGGATGTTCACTAAAACAAAATATTGCGATGATGAAATATTTATTTCTACACAACCTACAACTTCTTCATCGCCAACTGGTCAACATAACATCAAGTTCCAAAAGTATTACCAATGTTGAATAACTTTTGACAGACAAAACTACAACTAAAGAATCACATGATCAATATGAGTTAATAAAAAGGATGTGATACTTGTATAAATAATCATTTGCTTCTCAGCTCTCACCACGACAAGACCTATTTAAGAAAATGTTGTACAGAATGATGATTCAACTTGATGGAAAAATCTATGGAAAAGACTACAACACCGTTGAACAAATGACCCAAGATTTAGATGTATTAACTAAAGAAGGATATCAAGCTAAATTAATTTTAAAATTTCCTGAAGTACATCCATTATCAACAGAAGAACTTGTTGCTATGGCTAAGGCGGAGAGAGAGAAAAAGTCTGAAGAAAACAAAGAGAAACAAACTTCCTAAATTTTAATAATCCTTACACTTGTAAGGTATAATTTTTTAAAACTCCATTTGGATGACCTTGAAATTACCCCCACCACTTTTCACAGTACATAAAACTCACTATTCAACACTATACACTCTTATTCTTTCACTGGACTCCGCAGCGTCAACATGGAAGAGCAAAAATACAAGTACAAACCTCGTTACTGTTGTGAACAACAGTGTACAGATTTAGGACCAATGATGGTGGATGGGTTAGCTTGTACTAAATGTGAATTCTTCGGATCTTGTTATTGCAAATGCAAAACAAAACAACTACCACCACCGGAATTGCGAACTTTCAAATTTTACAAATCAAGATATTTTCATACATGTTGTCCTCAAAGATGTTTCAAATTTCACCCTCTAGATCTTGCTCATTGTCAACGCACCAATTCTCATCAAGATGATTTTTGTACACATATGATAAAAAGATGTAAATACAGATCAGATTGGTATTCCGATCCTGTAGAACCATCAAATGTGTAATTTCAGTTTTACACTCTTTTTTAAAACTTCATTTGGATGACCTTGAGATTTCCCCCACCACTAGTTCTAATTTTTATATAATATTAAATCATTCCACTTCCAACACTCTAACTAACAACATGGAAAACAAATTTATCAAGTTTGAACATATAATAACTGACAGGGAGGAGATGGAAGAATTGTTTCAAAACTTACTTTCTATCATTGACGAATATCCTATAAGATGGTTCAGAATTGTAGTTCAATATTTAAATCCTGGTGAATTGTTTTCTTCATCGAGTGAAGAGGATGAAACAACTACTTCGGTTCAAATAATTGAATTAAAAGACGAAGAAGAAGAACTAAACATTTTATTCAATCATAAGCTCAAGGTTCCCCATATAAAAGCCCCCTCCCTAGACAGCCCCCCTCCCTAGACGCCTGCTCAAGGTCGCCATTATATAAGCCCCCTCCCTATGTGCCGATCCTCATTCCATCCCCGACTCTTCAACGATGAACAACTCTCCTTTGGCCCGAATGAATTCTAGTTTTGAAATAAACTCTAAAGAAGAGTTACAAGACATTTTTAATATTTTACAAGAACTTGTAGATAATTTTACAACCATCAAAATGAATTTGGAAATAACATACGATTGTCCTATTTGTGATAAAGTTGAAAGTTCGGACGAAGACAGTTTACTAAATCTAACTCCTGCACCATCTAACACTACTGATGGTAATAACGAAGAGCAAAATATTTCCCCCACCACTTCTTTATAATTCTTCGCTCCCCCCACCACTTCTTTATTTAACTAACATTTCTCGCTTTCACTTCTCATTCCGTCTTCGACTTTTGAACTATCAACATCACTTGTTTTAAAATTTCAAACACTAACACAATCATGATGGATATAATGGATGAAGTTCCCTTCATAACTAGAATGGAAGAGGATAAATTGAAATTGGAAATTAAACGATTGGAAATGGAACGGGAAAACCAACTCGAAATGTTACGTTTGTTCAAGCTTTTCAAATACATCATCTGGGGACTCTGCGTTTACCTTCTCATCGTCGTTGGTGTTTGCATTTACAACTCTGTAGTTCATCACAAAAGTTCAACTTGTTTAAACTCTGCTGTTGCACATTAATTGTATGTTCACAAATAAAATTCAAAAGTTACTTCAACCTATCCCACTATCACCAACTAGTTCAACTTTGAACTATTTCTGGTGGTAGTTGGATAGGCTTTTTTAAAACTTACTCTGGATGACCTTGACATACTTTCCAAGCTCCAGTTATAACTGTTAAATTTCAGTTTTAAATTAACTCTTAATTCATGCCCAATTCTACTTCAAATACAAGGCATATGCTCTCGCCATCTGCACCCCAGCGTCTGACGCCATCTGCTCGAGCAGCTGCTCGGGCAGATGGCACGACTTCCGGCGCAGAAGTAACTAAAACACACTACTTAGTAACCAACATCAAATTTAGAATTGTCAAAATGTTGTGTTGTCTTTATTGGAAATATTTTTATTGTTGTTGCACACGTTGATATAGACATATTGCATGACCTTATTGCATGACATATTGCTACCTTAATACAGAAGTTCAATTTTACTGAATAATTTCATTATCTGTTATTTGAAAGAATATACATTATCCATTATTTTTAATATAGTTTATTACAAGGTATTACGTTACCGGTTTCCTAAAAACTGTAATTTTAATCAAATAAAAAGCCTAAGCCGGTCATTTAAAACCTTACAAATCGTTCTACTCAACTTTGATAAAAACCTCCTCTAACTTTCTTCTTAAAAGTCAAGTTGCAAACTCACGACCATTAACTTTTTACCGCTGAACTTCCTCTTTGCTTTAACCTGTTTTAACTGCTAGCTAAACTCTCTTTTGAACGTTATGTTTAGAGAGTACCTAGTGAACATATATGCTGAATAAAAAATATCTCTGAATTAACACTAATTTACCTCTTCCAAAGTAAGCACTCTATAATTGATGTCCGCTTTATTTTATAATAAACAATGTGTACCCGGTTATAATGTTTACATATTAAAATTTTTTATCTACAACGTATTCTGTAGTATGCGACATTAATAATCAGTGCTACGCCAACCCATTAGTGAGAGTCCCACGCAACATCAGTTGAGGAAAATCCCACCTCCTTGACCATGGGTGTTCAAAGTACATAGCCAATATCTACATACCTGTTATCTTTTTAGCTGTAAATTTTCAGTATATTTTAAAACGTTTGTGGTTATGTTACTATTTTAGAGTTTTATTTATTATTTTCATCTACGATTATATAGGCCTAAATGAAATAAATTAATATACTACTGAAGGTTATTTATATTTAACCCAATTGATTTTCAAGGAAGTAATAGAGCAAAGATGTATGTTTTCAGTTTTTTTTTTTTTTTTTTTTCAATTTGTTTATTAATATTGTAGGATTCTTGATGCGGTTTGAAAACCATCATACCTTAACGGTCTTCATTCAAAATGAGGCAGATTCAACTTAAATTTCTTTACACGTACAACATGTAAAATAACAGATAGATTTTACTCCATTGATCATTGTTTTTTAACCCACAGTTTGTTATAAAATACTATAAGTATGTCTTAAAGGAAGTCATATGTAGGGCGCATCTTGATTATTCAAATGATAATTAAATATTGATCAATTCAATGGATTTTAGTACCAAATATTGGGTTAAATATCTATCTGTTAACGCTTGTCATGCATTTATTCATTCACTTTGGTAATGATCGACATGGTATTATTGCGTTAGCTTCCTCAATACCCATTAAAACTATATTCTATCAATTATTTTTCCAGCCACAATATTTAAAATTTAAACATTTTATTTACTTAAGACATAAAAACATGGAAGGTTTAAAAACAATAGCGGAATACAGACTAAATCGATCCTCCTGTTTAAAGAAAAACTTTTAGTTAACAACGTGATTCCAATTTTCATTGATCTCTCGTCTTATGAGTGATATGTGCAGTTAACATGTTTTGCTTATGTAACTTTAACGTTCGACTACCACCTCGAATACCAGGACGATGTCAATGACGACTTCTGCTCCATTCCCGTCACGTTCTGTTCAATCAAGTTTGACTTCTCAGTGAACTTTCTGTTAGGGTTCGTAATGTTGTGAGGCATTTAAACTTTTGTGGACTAAATGATCAATACCTGGTCCCTCAGTTTTATCAAAGAGACTGGCTACTTAGCTATATTTAAACGATTATTATTGTTTGTTTCATATCATAACAGACTATAGTATATCAGTTAATTTTGATAAATTAAAAAGTAAATTCAAGTGTTAAAGAAAGTCCTAAGTTATTATTATTATTGAACATCAATTTCACAAAAAAACCCTTTATAAATTTGTCATTCAGTTGTCATGTGTTTAGAAGAAGCATCTACATTAAGGCATTATTATTAAAAGATACATGGAAATAAATTAATATTACCTTTTGTAAAAATACGGTACTAAATTCTTTCCTTGATATAAAAAATAAAAAGGGAAATAGTTGCTCGTTCTGCAAACACTAATCTATGTAGGCTATTGTATCTAAAAATGAAACCTTTTGTAACGTGGGTGGGTAATGTCACATTTCGTTCAAAGTTAGAGCTGGACCACTGTGTTCAGCATGAGTCCTCGTTGTTTTACCTGCAGCTGTGTTAATTCAACACTTGCTAGCCTTTAATAATATAATTTATTGTACTTTAGAGTTATAATATTATTTTTAGGGTGTATGAAAGTGAGGGTTGAAATTTATTGTTATCGACCCTTCAAGTTTAAGTTGGAATTCCCACTTCTCAGCCGCATTGTCGGCGAAGTTATATCCAGGGTGGAGAGGAGGGTCGGCATTGTCGCGGGGCGCCAGGGGGCGCCACGGCCCGGTCTGATCCGCGAGGGGGCTGGGGAGCCCTTGGAGAGGCCGTGAAGCTCACTGGAGCATCGCGGGATGGCGGATGTTAACAATCCACTGTCGGGCTATATTTCAAATAGAAAACGCATGTCACATACTCAAAACCATCAATGCTTTGTGAGGTAGAGCAAAATAGATTTTTAAATTACAGTATTGTTTGTTTCTATTATGAAGTATATTTATAAAAATTTAGAAACATTTTCAAGTCATTTATATGAACAAAAGAAGTTGTAATAAAATGACAAATTAAAGCTTCTTGAATATCTGAGAGTCATAAATTATTCCTTAATGAGCTGTTTATTAATTTATAAGAGTATAAACCTTACTTCTTATAAAATTTTATGTTATGACAATAGTAGCAGATTTTTTTAAATAAAAAATTTGACTAAATGAGACTGTCATTACCGTGATGCATTGGATGTTAGCATACAATGAAAACATACAATACTTACCTATTATTATTATTATTGCAATCATTCACTTTACTATGGAAACACAAAACTCCTAGGTACACTCTACTGGTAAACAATTGGATTTAAGTTTCCGATCCTTCCCAAGATTAATAAAAGTTTTTACTTAACCAGTTGAAAGTGTGAAATATGAACAATACGGAATTCATAAAAATTTTATATGATTTTAAAACTTTATATTTAAATTTTATATATTTTGAAAATTTTTATATGAGGGCAGTCACGCCATACGAGCTCCTTCTCTCTAGCTGTCTCTCCCGTGCGATTTTATATTACAATTTGATTAGTTTTACAACTTAAAAATAAGTACATAACAACCCTACTACCAAGAATGCGCAAGATATGTATTTAGCATATTTCCAAAAGGATATAAATTACATATTTTTAAACAAGCATTACTTGTAATCTAAAAGAATTTAATACTAAAAAACGTAAATAACCACACATTCAAATTAGGTTAACCATGATCACCAGTTGGTTCATGCCAGCTACCATATTGGTTTTGTGACAATATTGCTTACGTAACATATAAATGAATTAAAAATGTATAATAATAATTCAAGTAAAATATAATTGAGTAAATCATTGTAGACTCAATAACATCTGTAATGGGTCGTAACCGTAAATGACGCGAGGAGAAGACAGTCGGCAGAGGGGGGATCAGCCGCAGGCGACCGCTTGACGAACGGCGAGGGGGAGGGCAGAACAGTAAACTGACGACTGAGAAAATTTCATTAATAATTTTAAGAGGTGGTGTTTAGATAGCTGGAAAACCAAGCCTTGCTCTGAAAAAGGTAAATTAACTTTAATTGAAGGATCACTATCAACTTCCGAATAATTTTTATTTTATTATTTTAAAATTATAGTAGATAACCCATTTGTACTATAGTAACTAGCAAAGTAATTGTTATTATAACGATAAATATTATTTATAGCTAAAATGTTTATACGATTTTTCTTTTTATTGAAACTTATTCCATTGTAATTTTTATTTTCACATCACTATCGGTTTAGCTTTGGTCGTCACCAAACTTGTAAATGTATGAATGTGACTGAAATTCATGAATAGTTTTGTCACGGTTGTGTTGGAAATAAATTCCTATCAAACCTAAAATGAGAGAATATAAAAATATATTTTTTTCTTGCATCAAAGATGTAGTGTATGTACGAATAGGGCATTTCTTAGAATAGTTTTTAAATTTCTAATCTTGCACATGTATAGGAAACTGTAGCTATTTAACACCAGAAATTATCACTGCCTGAGCCAGGCAGCGGCCGTAGCTCAGTGGTAGAGCTCTGGGTTATCACCCAGCGGGCCCGGGTTCAATTAACGGCTCGGGTACAAAAAGATCGTTAGGCCGCTCCCGTGGTTCGGAAGTCACGTTAAGCCGTTGGTCCACCTGCATAGAAAACAAAAAAGTGCAGGCATTTCAGGCTAGGAGAACTATCAGTTAATTGCTGATCTCCCTCCACTAAAAGCCATACGATAATTATTATTACCAGAAATTATAAGCGGTATATTTCTTATTGCCCATTTTGTGCTCTAATTTACTTGCGGAAATAGTCATGCCAATTATTCTGTTCCCATAAAGGCCATTAAAGTATGCAAATGGCTCCTTTTGTTGCAGAAACATTTTTCACTACTTAGACCTAAGTTGGATATATTACCATCAGTTTCCAAATACAATTTAGAACTAAAATTAATTTGTAAATATTAATTGTGTATAAATAGGTTTTAGTTTAAATAAATTCAATTCGAAAACATTATACAGATTGACGGCGAATATTTACATTCATTGCCTACATAAAACTATGAAATTAAAAACAAATATTTTACAATCCATACTAAAACGCGATATTATTGACTTCGTAAATGTTTGATACTGCTCACAAAGCAGCTGGTAACGGCATGAACATAGTTATTCATAAAGAGAACGAATAACAAATAACTTACTGCTTACAGAGTCGACAAGAGACGGGACGCATCTCTTCTTTGAAAGGACTCCTTAAGCAATCCCAGACTCAGTAATGTTTCCTGCTGGAGCGAAAGGCTTTTCACATTGTACAAGGCCGTATTTGCTGACTAACTTTATTTCTGTTCTTGTTCTCAGATATTTGTTACTAATAGATTTCCTGTATGGTTTAGTGTTCATTTAAAATATGGACTTGAAATTGCAGCAGTATACGTGCATTTGACTTGATTTAAGATTAATGTGACATTAGTTATAGAATTTTAATTATTAGTGGCATTATTGTGACCTTCAAATATATATGGAATTCTGATTAAATGTTTATGTTGCATTGGCCGCTTTCTAAGAGATTGGTTTTTATTGTTCAACAAGAGCAAAAAACTTTAAAGTATCTTTTTAAATATTATATTTATTAAAGTAACATTCTAAAATATCAAAATATTAGATTAAAGTTCATAAATAGTTTTAGATTAGTTAAATAAAAAATAGATATAGATAGGCCTATGTACTTTTATATTTTCTTGGATTTGCAGTATTATTCGACTTGGCGTTTGAAAGTTGTGAAGATGATAATGAAAAGCAAGACACAATATGACACTAAAATCAGCCGATGGGCTATTGTATGATACTTGGGAATGTAAATTTAGGAAAATTAGTTGCAATAATTTAACCATAGCTTACTTTTTTCTGAGCTATGGTGGGCAATACATTTAATAATTCACAAGTATAGGCATATGATAGTAAGTTAACATCAGTAAGGGTTATCGAAAAATATATTGTTATACTGTTTATTATTTGTTATATGTTGGGTAATCAATGATATCTTTGTATTGCATTTTGATTATTTCAACGTTGGTATTAAATTTTTACTCTAAAATATGTACTTCTGTGCAGTAATAAGCTATTCCTAATATTAATAGTAATGTAATACTAATCATATGACATCACTATCATTGGGGTGTGAAATTACCACATAATGAGGACGTCACACGAAAAGAATGTTTAACGGGTTGTGAAGACCTAAAAACTATGATATAAAAAGTAGCTCCTAGTTAATGATATTAGTCTTCAAATAACAAAGTTAAAAATTAATTTAGTGCTCAAATACTTGATAAAAATCTTTTAAAATATTATTATTAATTTTTAGTCTCAAAATTAGGAATATAATTTTACAAATGCTGATGATGTAGTGGAGAAACGCTGAATTTACGTTAAGTGTGTTAAAATAGGGCCATCACCCGTCAAGTAAAGTTTCAAAATAAAATAATCCGTTTAAGTATTTTACAAAGAATTTAAACGTTTAATTAATTTTTCAATGTGGCTATTTTAAAACTGATGTAATTGAATTGGAATTAATTTTGATATAACTTTAAATTACTTGGCAACCTTTGTGACATTGTGTTTTTGGATACCAAATGACAAGAAAAAGGATTACAATTGGTAAGCCGTGCTACCGTATAAAGCACATGTCAAATGCATAAAACTTGAGTCGACAAGCCTTGAAACTTCCCCTATACCCTATTTACGAGGAGTGTCCGGAAAGTAAGTACCGTTTCGCATTTCCACCGCTTGAGCTAGCTGCGGTCGGTGTATTACCAATGTACTATTCTTTGCTAACGTGCTATTCTTTGTCCGCCTGCTATCAACTGATGTCAATTTCGTTTCTCTTGTGTTGCCTGTTAACAATGCAGGTTTAAAATGTCTAAAACAATTAACGATCACGCCGACTGTGAGATTCCTTGGTAATCAAATTAAAAAAAAAACTTGAAATCAGCAGAAACTAGTTTTTAAATGAAAGATGTTCATGGTAAAAATACAGTGACTAATGGAATTTTGCGAAAGTGGGTGAGGAGGCTTCATGAGATCCGAACTGATGATCGCGATTTAATATTGGAATGATACGAGAATTATCGTCGACATCAGTTTGGACCTCATGAAACTTCCTTAACAACTTTCCCCCACCCATCAGTCACTGAATTTTCACCATAGACATAATTCAAAACGAGTGTCTGCATTTGACGTTTTTTGTGTTTCAAAATTGGATAAACAAGGAATCTCACAGTCGGTGCGATCGTCAATTGTCTCAGTCATTTTTAACTTGCACATTAAAAAGACAACACAACGCAGTGCAACCAAAATGGCGTTAGTTGATAGCAGTCAAGGACAACTATGGGGACAACAAGGAAATGGGGGGAATGCCGATCGCATAGCAACGGTAGCGGATATGCGAATTCCGGACACGCCTCTTATAATTTTAAAATGAAATAGTAAATTAAGTTTGTCTGCTTTTTCATTTGAGACTCCCATTAGGTTATAATAATATATCCACCGAAATAAAATAAAATGAGAATCTCTCTTCATCGGGTAGGAATGTTGATTCTTTTACCTCAGTTGATATCTCCATTATGAATTTAACCTTTCTTTAAAATACAGTTAATTTTAAACTTCTACATGAATGTCAACTCAGCGGGGGAGGAGATATTACATTAGCAGGAGTGAGAGAGAGAGAGAGAGAGAGTGAGGGGGGGGCAGAGCTCCAAGCAACTCAAGAGACAACGGCTACGACGGTTAATGTAAATGGATTTTAGACGGGGTGAGCGATGTTGTTCCTATGGTATCTCCAACTCTACTTTGTTTTTACCCAATAACATTAAAAATTAGCATTCTTATTAAAACTCATGAAATGAAATCTTTGTTTGTTTTAACATATGTTACCTATTTATTTCCCCGTAGGTTTAACTGGCAAAACTCTAATAAAACTCTTCCTTCAATTACATCAAAATATGATGTATTATTTTACTTTGATTGGCATTGTATTATATTCCTTAAATCACTTCGACATTTTTAGTTTGTTTTAAGTATAACTTTTCATCTTTAACAAAACGCCAAAATATGTATAATGCAATTTATTTGTTATTATTTAGCAATTAATTTATTGAGGACATTTTCAATAAGTGCTTAGTAGGCCTAATACAAATTAACGACGTTTCGGGATTTGGAATCTGATCTCGTCTTCAGGTGGAAAAAATGCCTAGTACATAACACAGTTGGTAAAAAACACACCATGCAAACCTAAAAATGTTACCTTAATAAATATAATATTTAAAAATATACTTTAATATCATGTTTTTTTTTTTTTTTTTTTTTTTTTTTTAATCTTGTTAAACAATAAAAACCCACCCCTTCCGAAGCTGCCAATGCGAATTTAAGCAAGTAATCTGAATCCATAGCCATACCTGAAAACAGAAAAGGCAGTAAAAAAATTTAATTAACAAATCTCAAACAGAAAACTGAAAGAAGTCAAACAAAGCAAAAAAAAAAAAAAAAAAAAAAAAAAAAAAAAAAAAAAAAAAAAAAAAAAAAAAAAAAACTAGGCAAGAAATTTTGACTGTTGACAATTGTTTTCTGTTTAAGCTTTGTGCATTTATTCGTGTTTTACTTTTTGTGACTGCCTTTTCTGTTTTCAGTTTTAGATATGGACTTCACCAGGTTTGTATGGTATGTTTTTTATTAACTTTGTTATGTTCTAGATATTTCTTCCACCTGAATATCAGATTCTATTAGAGATTCTAGTTTCCGAAATTCTAGTGTCGTGAATTTGTTTTTACTATTCAATGATGGAACATGTCCGCAATAATTTACCAAATAATAACATAAACTCACCATCACCAACAATTAACTTTAAATAAAGTAATAATATGGTTAATTTTTTATTTGGCATTTTGTTATTTATTCATTTTTATATGCCCAAGTTCAGTAAAAATAGTTGTAAAAATAAGAATAAGCCAATACCTTCATTTGATTTTTGCCTATGTACAATATACACATTAGTTCAATGATAAACATAAAAACAAACACAAAACCCCTACATATCTTGACATTTAACCTTCTATACAATCTAAATTTCATTGATGATTTCAAGGCACATACTTAAGGATCTTCGCATAGTCAGTTATTATTCCTGGTTATATTTTATTTACTTCAGAAACTTTCATTAGAGGTCTTACGCTTCTAAAAAATATATATATTTTTGTTGATATAATATTCCACCGGTGACATTAAAATAAATTTCTTTATACCATGACATATTACTTGTTAAGCCAACACCTATCTTCTAAAGTACAATGTGATGCATTAAATTTGCTATCGCTTTAAATCTTTAAACTTAAAAAAATTAAATATTTACTGTCAATGCAACAGATGAGGCCAAATTTGAAATTTACATTAGAGAGCTTTTTTTAGCATAATGCCTTAATACAAGCCTCAAACAATGCATTAAAAATCTGCTACATTACGGTATGGAAAACAATTTTGTTTAGAAGGAAGTGAAATAAACATTACAAAATATATACTGTGTAAGTTGTTTTGGATTTTATATGGATGTTCAACATCCTTTTGTAGAATGGAGTAGATTTTCCTCAATACTTTAAATCAATAGTTTCCAATGCCTCGTTAACTACATGACAAGTTCCTCCGGGCAGACATTAAGTAATGAACCGCCCCGAGGATCCGAGCTGTCTGCTCCAGCGTTGTTGTTTGGTCGACTAATTAAGCTACGATTGACTGCACTTAATGGACAGCTCAGATTCTCTACTCATGTCATGTACCCAATTAGCATAGTGTTAGATTTTTCACCAAGTCTTGGTTAGTTGCCTTTTCTTATATATGAAATGTTTTGACACTATTGGTGTTAAAATAAAATAACATAAAAAGTGCATTGATTTTTCACATTGATTTCAAAACCGTCAAAGAAACATAAACTAATGAAAAGAGTACAGTATCTTGAAATATTCTTAATGCAAATTGTCTCACACCAGTTTCTCATATAATGGGTGGGTAGTCGAAACGTCATGGTGGCTACTGTACCTAATCATTTGTAATTCACCAATTAGATCTCCTATATAGCTTAAGAATTGAATTCATTATGAAATTAAAATAATTTACAACAATGATAATCACAACAGGATTAGGTTTTATAGTATTATGACCAGGTTTCAGATAATTTCGAATCGAAACGCAGACAAATAAATAAATCCAATTGTGTATTTGTTGATAGGTAGAAAAACAATGTATAAAATTAATATGTGAACCCAAATTACTTAAACTCACCATTATGATCACTAATGGAAGCGAGAGTGAGAGCGATAGGTAGATAGATAGGTAGATGCACGTTATGAGATCAGCTGGATTGATGGAAACACCCCATTATCTCCTGACTTGGGCAATCTCTTATCAGCTTAAACATCCCCATGATTGGCTCTGAGAAGCTTAATCGTTGTTTAAGGCTCCCATATTGTCACGCCTTGCGTTAATGGCACTTTGTTAATTTATTTTGACAACCATTTGAATATTTATTTAATAAGCAAAAATTTTAGTATATTCCTTCATAATAATATTTTTATGCATAGTGTATTTTTCAACCGTGTATTTTAGAATAAACCATTATTAAATATTTAAGAATGACATAGTGAATTATTTACAAATAAGTGTTCATTTCAATTGTAGTCTATACATTTTTACAATTTCAAATAATTACTATCCAAAATCACGCTTACTATCAAAATATAGAAAAAAAAAATCTCTCCAAACAAATCTCACAAATTAAAATGCTGATGCATTTTAATAAATAATTAAGAATTAAAAGTAGATTACGATTCTAAAAATAAATTGTGATGCTATGTTGTGTGCCTTGTATACCTACCATGACAAAATTGTGAACAAACCAAGTCTTACACTTTGTTTTTAATTCACTTTTGTTAACTCACCATTTTAAACCGGGTATAAAGTTTTCGCCAACAACTAATTATAACCTTTCATATGTATAACCAACCCAATGCTTAAGTAGCGTTCATTTACTATTGCTAAATCTTGTTATTTCGTTACCGAATTGGCAAACCATGAAATCAATGTTAAAATTACAATTTTCAAAATCATTTACAATTTTTTGTAAACTGTTTCTCAACAGTCTTATTTCCCAACTTCCAACTTATTTTGGGACCAAAATATTCTTATATAAAATCTTTAAACAAAATCCATGGGTTAGCTTTTGAGTTTGATAAATAAAGCGCTATATAGGCTACCCACCTCGACTTAAAGTGTAAATTTGATATAGGTACACAGTTTTCACCTAGTTAAAACCTAAGCTATGTTTGGCTTTCATCACATTTTCGGTGTTTAGCATGATTTTTGCATGCACCATTTAACATTCATAATATAATTCATAAGTTTCTATACAGTGAAAAATTTTCATTAGTTTTTAAAGATGTTCTGTGTATTTCTTTGACAATTTGAAGCCATATAAAATAGCTTTTTACCTTAGAACATTTATTTTTGCATTTTAATGTGTATTGAGCCATAAATGTATAGTAATTGGAATTTTGTACTTTTTATGTAGTGTAACATCGAATAAAATCGTGCATATTAAAATATGACTTAAAATACTGAATGTTGAATTTTATCCTTGTATTTCACGTGTTTCTAAGATGAAATAGGAAGTATCTTAATTAGGATTGCATGTAAGTGTAACGCTAGCTATTGCGGACCCAAACCCAGATCACGCTACATTCAGGGCACGTTTCGGACAATCAACGTTTTCGCCCTCTTCTACCAATACTAATCAAATCAAGGGGTCGATGATTAATGCTGTTTTCCTTACACTTATTCCTCCCTAGAGCCTTTCATATAAATCTTCCTTCATAAGCGCATAGCTCTGTTATGAATCCCGACAATATAACTGTATAACTCAAGTAATAATATCATGTTAGGCACAAATAATAAGATTAAAGGGTTTATAAAGAAAGTTTATGTAACTTAAAGGATGAATGGACAAGGATGCAAATTTAAAACTAGGTATATTTTATTTTCTTGTTTGACTTTCAAAATATCTTACTGAATTTTTCATGTATTTGAACGAAAGAATATGTTTACTAAACAATATTGAGTATGTTGCATCGAGAGTTTTTGCAACGTGACCAGGTAAGTCGTGTGTCACTTAGGTGTCAAGTTATGATCATACTCAGTTACACTCAGAGAAGAGCCTAGAAGAAGATACCCGACCCTTATCCTTATATTCATCAGCGCCTCTGGCGTTGGAATGGGTGTGTAAAAACATGTGCTGTGAAATACCAACGGTCTTCCCTGGTAAACGGACTTCGTAGGAGATCTGATTTACCTGACATCGAGTGTGATTGTGCTTGGTGTTTTTCATGCTTCGTGAGTGGATGCTATCCACATTCAAACCAAGAATCTTTCGGGGGCTAGACAACAGTCACATTAAGCTTTAATGGAACAGTGGGCTTGGGGGCCCCAGCATGAGCGTGCCCTCAGATCAACAGTCACACTCGTGGTGGAAGGGACTAGAAATGCTTTCCTCGGTCATGTCAAGAGTTTACCAGGTAGTAGTCTAAGGCCTCCCTATCACTTTATCGATGTACTTTATAATCTCAATCCCCTTACATTAGAGGGGGTAATTGCAATATGTCTTTGTGACTTCTTATGCAGGTCGTTAAGAGGAGTTGTGACCATGGTCTATTTACATCCATGGTCTTTATTTAAGGCATCAAGGAGTTATAATAGTGAAGAAGCGTCAAAAGCGTTTCACAAATCGTTTTGTGAAGCGTAAAAGCGTCAATCCGAAAACCAAACAAAGGGTGTGAATTCAATGAAACAAACGATGAAAACGATAAATTTTACCTATTGGGGATACCAATAAATGAATGGAAATCTAGGAGGATTTTTAAAAGTAAAACTATGTTATTTGCTTAAAAATATGCGTCCTCATTCATTTAAATGGATTTTTTTTAAATAATATTTCTACACGAAACTGAAACTTGTCCTCAGGTATTCTTATCCAACAAAATAATCGTTCGGCAAATGATCTTGTTACCGTCATAACACAATGGGTTTGTTTTAATCTAAACATTCACAGCCACTCTACATTATTCCTGAATGTATAATCACAATTATAGGAAAAAAAAATATTTTAATATCAGTAACCTCTGATTATTAAAGGAGCAAAGCATAAGTTAAACGTTTTGCAGTAAAATATCTAAAAATATTATCGATTTTTTAATGGTTGCTTATTAAATTCCTTAAAAATAACGAATAATATGTTCAAATATTGGTTTCTAGCTATAACGGTTAGCGACTTGGACTTCAAGTTCAAGAGGTCACGGGACCTCCCGGGCAGGGCTTTGAGGGGTTTGGACCACTTTTCCTAACAGCGTTTATTTGTCATAAAAAATACCACAAGCAAACACTGCAAAAAAAATCATACTAATACTTCAGTAGGCCCAATTTATGTTTTTGTAATATAAAACAAAGTATCCCAAAACAATTTTAACTGAAAAAGGCAATGAACGACTTCATATTATAAATAAAATCAAAATGTTACCTAAAATTAACCATACTTTTAACAATTTACATATTAAATGAACCATAAATCCCTGTCTGAAAAAGTAATTGATTGCCTGAGTTTTGAACAGTAACCATGCTAACCCATTTTCTTGTCGGTTTCAGGTAATAGATCACGAAATTCAATGTCCTGACTCAAAATATATGTATGTAAGTATAGCTTTTACTATACAGTAGTAAAAGTCAGTTGTACTAATCATTTTAGGTATATTTTATTTTATTTATTTATTTTGTAATATGTTACGGTTGATGATTTTTCTATACAATTTAACCTTTGCATTCTACGTTTTTATGTTGTTAAAACTAGAATGTGAACATCTGAAACCATAATACAAATTCGTCATATAAGAGTTTGAGTTCAAGACATTGTAATGTACCACATACTCGTAGGTAGAGCTGACTAAGAAGGCAAGACATAATCAAGCCATGATAGGTTCAGGGAAAATCAAAGTTGTAAATGTCAACCTATGGATCTCCCTATAACCTTGCACTTCCCATGTTCAGAGGTTGAGGGGTAATGATGGCTAAGGCGTTCATTGTTAAAGCAAACTTTAATACACCCCGAACGTCAGAGAGCTTACTCGCAGTTGTCGGATGGTTGAACCATCACTTGCGTAATATCTTATTACATCCATGATAAACTAAGGTTTTTTTTTAAGAGAACTCCTCCTAAAATTCTTCAACAAATTTTCAATTGTTTGGTGTCGTTGGATAGGGCGCAACTTAGTCTGGTCTTGTTGCATAATGCTCGTGGTCTGTGGTTGTTTCCGGAAAAAAATAATGAGAGACTTAAAATAAAGGCGCCATCCACTAATTAAATATGAACTTTTCCGACTGGAATAACATTGGGATTGAATTGATTATTTTTAACATCTGTTAATACCAGCTGTGAATACAAGTAGTCTTTGGTGATTATGCCTACTTATACTCACAATAGTGGATTGGTCGGATGTTATTAATTTAGAATAAATGTAACTTATTACTCTATCAAAATAAATTGTTTGATTTCGAGGAAAAAAGTACACAAGTAGCCTACTGTTTAAAAATACTTAGTTGGAATTTATATCACATTAATTCACATATAGCAGACCACAATAAATATTAATGAAAATTTTACCTCCTAAATTAGGCTAAAGACAACAAGCAATAAATAATTTTGAAATAAATATATCCATTTATAAATATTTATGATTTTCTTTCGAACCGATTACAAAACAGTTAAATAGTAGGGTATATAATTGGATGACGGATCGAAGAGGAGTTCCTCATAATTGTGTGTTACTGATTCAAGGTGCGCTGATGAAACCCGACTTCAATGTCCGACAATAACTAACTGTGGAAGGAAGTTTCAGATTAATTACAAACTTTCGATGTAATTTTCGTGTGTAGGCCTGTTTGGTAGATTCATGTTAGTTGTGGAAGTTATTCTGAGCAGTATTAAACCGTAATTTTTGGTACGTCTAATATGCTTAGCATGCTGTTTTGGTGACGCTTGAGTTACCTGTCTTTAACCAACGTCTTTGAGTCATGCATAGGGTAAGTAAAGTGTGATACTACTCTAATACAACGTTTTATTTCAAAAATACATAAAAATGACATACACATACCATATTTTATATTGGCTAATAACAATACAAGAGGTTTATCTATTATTGATAACGATAAAAGTATCTAGAATAAAAGAAAACAAAAACATAAATTAATGAGTGATCAGCTGACAGCGAGAAAAATAACATGGCAATTTTACTCATGTTAATAAGGTAACAAGTCAGAAGAAACATAGCAAACAAATATTTCGTGGCAAATGTTATATTGTTACACCAACTTACAGTAAATAACGATAACATTTAGCTCAAAATAAATAAATAATGTAACTTGTCCCTAAGTAGCATTAGTTTGAAACTCTTTGCTTAATAAGATATTAGTATATATAAAAAACGTACGATGTTATATATTTTATTTATTTGTTTTAAAATATAAATTTTGTTTATTTTTACTGATCTTGAAAGTACTTATATACTCCTTGCAATATCATGAATAATCTTAAAATCCATTTTATGTTATGGTTTAATTACATAGGGGTTGAAACTCATAAAACTCTTTTATAAGGAAGATTTCTCTTCGAGTTCCACATAAACCGGTGCGATGAGGCCTACCATCATGGAATATGTTATCACACACAGCTAGAGCCTGGTTCTTCTTAGCCACTCGTCATGGCTTGGCTTTACCCTTCCTGTTGCACAAGTTCAATGTACAGAACTTTCGTCTATTACAGAACTCGTGTGGTTAAACGAGGAAGCACCACTCATAAACTACTATTGTACTCTCAAATTTTAATTCCTGCTACCTGTTTTGCATCACTCTTGTACTTAAAAAAGGCATAAAAAAAGAAAGAAGTATTTGTGTTGTCAAGCATTAGTTTTGACATGAAAAAGTTTGTTGTTAATGCGGGGATGGAAAGTTTTTATTCCAAAGTACGAGTGTTTTAATGAATTGCATACATAAACTAAGGCTTTCAAAAATAAAGTCTCTTGGCGTGTACTTTCGATACTGATTTTAATGAATGAGTTTAAATCTTCTTGGTTACCACTAAACTTTAAATATTTTAAATTTTATAACTTAGGTTGCAAATAACTTTACAATATCTCAAATTTATGGAGAATCTCATGCCACTGGTACCAATTTAATAAGGTGAAACGAAAGTATTTTAATTAATTGTTTCTTTGTTCTACTGGGTTTATAATATTTAAATTAGTTAATATGCATATTTAATATGTTTGTTGTTACTGTGCAGTTAACCGACATATTGACTAATTTTCATGTTTAATTAAAGAGTCATAAATTGATGACATGGTTTAAGTCATTATTGTTTCGACTAACAACAACACTTGGACTTGGGATCTAACAACATCAACAGCCCCAGAGACAAAGGCTGTGGACTAGGAGCCACTCAAAAGCGAGTTTTGCTAATTAACATTTCAGTGGTTACCTACGAGAACTACCGGCACAAACTCTCCACCCTGCCCTCCCCCCCCCACCCATCTCACTCTTACAACCAACTTACACATGAACGTTTTAGGTCAACTGAAATGCCTTCGACTACTGTCTTTGTTCTTATTGTATCATCTTTACTTATCTTATTGTATTTATCTCTACAACTCAGTTCTTGGAAAAGTCAATTTAAAACGGCCATAGTTTTATTACTAACGTCTTCGATTAAAAACTTTATATAGCTTATATAGTGGATATTTTAAAATATTTAACTACAAAAGTAGAAATACATTTCAGTGGATTTGTATTTAGTTTGATTTATAAGACCTGCCGTAATTGAGTTTTCTTAGTTACTTCAATTCAAAAATCTTTTGCTTTATATTATTTAAATGAAAATATAAATTTAGAAGCAAAACTTTATTTGGAACACGTATTAAATGTGTATATTGAAAAACACAATACAGATGTTTTTAAACCAACCGAAACTTCATAAAAAATGCAAATAATAGTAGTTTTCATAACTAGAAGCAAAAGTGGGTCTTTTTGGTGTGCAATCGAGTAAAACTATTAAGTATCAAAAATACTCTTTTGCTCCGAGTGATGAACAACGTTTTTATTATAATATGGAATTAGACTTTTGATCGTTAAAAATATTAACTTTAATGTTGTATTTTCCAGATTATATTTACAAAGTAAGTAATAAGCAGTGTTTACATTTCTGCTATTTACAAACATTGCTCTTTATAACGCTTCAATTTCAAAATTCTGCACCTAAAATTAATAATAATATATACTTAGCTAA
The DNA here is from genome assembly GCA_030545055.2 of Neoaliturus tenellus. Classification (NCBI taxonomy): domain Eukaryota; kingdom Metazoa; phylum Arthropoda; class Insecta; order Hemiptera; family Cicadellidae; genus Neoaliturus; species Neoaliturus tenellus. The sequence continues at coordinate 177,238,987 of CM061533.1, read as the reverse complement.
CAGCAGACTTTTCAGTCCTAGGACCTAAAAAATATTTTAGCTGATTTTCCAGTCCTATGACAAAAAAGAAACGGTTTTGGTACTATTGAGAGACCAAAAACAGGCAAAATGATAAAAAAACATTTTAATTCGTAGAACTTCAACAAAAATATTGAACTATGTTCATTTTATACTATTTACATTGGACTACATGTATAATAATAGTCTGAACAATGTTTATATAATTTTAATATTACTCATGAACTAAATATTTAAAGTCAATTTTAACCATTTATGACAAATTATATCTGCAAAAGTAACTCACATTATGATATAGATTCCTTATACCTCAATGTATTTTAATCTCCTTAAACTTCTATGTATGTTCGACAAAAAAACTAAACCCTCACAAATTATATGTTATACGAAATATTTAAGTAATTACATTTTTATAAGTTAATTGACAAATTTTAAAACTGTGTAAACAAAACGTAACAGAGTTTTACATTCGACTACGTTAATAAACCTAAACTGAATAACATTATTTTACAATTACGTTGCAGAAGTAAAGATGTTAATTAATGGTGAGGGAGAGTGAGAGGGGGGGGGGCGACTGGGCAGGGGCTCGGTTGTAATTATTGTCTACTTTGGGGAGCGGCAAACCTTCCGTCGGAATTAGCCGTGTTCTGAATTACAGATTATCTTTTGTACGTTTGCGGATGGCCTGACAACGCTGCTAATGGCCGGGCTGATTTGTATAAAACAAGATAATTAATTTTTAACTAAATCAGTTTTTTACAACCTTTCTATATCCAATGTATGATATATTATGTTTTAGAACAAAATTTCGTTATAACATCAAATGAGAATGTTAGTGTATGTGAATATTTTGTGTTTATTCTTTGTGTTTTTCACAAAAGAATATACCTACTTTTTCATTAGATTATAATTATTTAGGTATTTAATTCCGGGTCAATGGTTAAATTTTATATAAAATTTATGTAGCACTTGCGAATTATATGTTTGTAAACAGAGGGTAAACGATATCATAGTCAATGAAAAAAATATTTTTTGGAAAAAGTCAAATTATAAATAGTTATACTTTAATTGCTATGTTAATGATAAGAATGCGAATACCGCAGTCTGTAGGCTAATACCGTCCATCATAAGGGCAAATGAGGTTTGACCAGCTCGCTTTGTAAACTAAATAAAAAAAAGAGCCATGAAACCACGTATATATTTCCTCGTAATTGCAATGCGAATCACGTAGCGAATTATCCAAATGAATGGTATACCATTTGATGTACTAATATCTGTTTACACTTTGAAGATAGAAATTTGGAAGGATAAAATTTGTATTGTACTTAGTAAAAAGGAAAACATAGACAAAGGATTAGTTGATTCCTGCTCTCAAATAATATGTTTTCAGTTGTGTAATATACAATTAATTCACTTTTTACCTTATTTTCATAGATCTGAATTTTTTCTACGCGTAACTGGTTAGTTAATGAAATACAACATTTGATATTTAACAATATTATATTGAATTTTTAACAACTGGTATTAAATTACGAATCTTGTTGAAAACCAAATGATATTATCATGACAAAAACCAACCCATTTCCATATACTAAAGGAGAGGTTTAGCAGCCAAGAGCGCGATGAAACGAGGAGGACGTAATGACCGCCCCAAACGGCGACTTTTTACTGTAGTTAGTAGCCGGAACACATTCGTCTGCTTTTTCTGTCTTTGATCTTTGTGCTTTGCAATTGACAAATGTACCACAACTTGTTACAAGGCAAGAGCAATCGCAGTGGTAGAAAAAAGTTGAAGATTTATTTACATTCAATTGAAAGGTAGCATGGGCAGCTTTGATGTTTTTTATATCCTGACACGAGGTCAATTTTGTACCAGGTTCAGACTGGATTCAGTACCCGAACCTAGTACCATCGACCCCGTGTACTAAGAAAAATATACAATCAAGCAGAAGAGAACTTAGAGTGGGCGACTGGTGCTCTGAAATAAAAACTCCGACATTCCAGGAAGAATTACAATATATTGAAAGAAAATCCTTAAAACTAACAAACAACAATAATCTATAACCCTGTATCTTACAACGTATTACATTTCTTTGTCACCTAGTTACTGGTACCCCCCCCCCCCCAATTTATTAAAACAAAAAATACCCCACAAAAATATCACCCTACGAGATCCCCCCCTCCCCTTTAAATTGTACAATTTTCTGAGTCCTTATTGTCCTTGTCGATTTCGGTAGCATCCCCACTGGAGCATTACAAGAAAAGTTTAAGATGGCGGGTACTCATCACTTATGGGGTGTCGGCGGGGTGGCAACAGGTTGGTGGTTCGTCCCAGCGATGGTTTGACCGCAGGTGTGGGTGTCTGGACCAGCGCCTTAACCTCGAGCATCTGTCCCTCCGTCCTGGGGTGGTGCCTGACCCTGGCGACCCGCTCCTTCCTCAACCACGTGGGTCCGGGCGGAAGCCCTTCTGGTGTGATTGGGCAATAATTCCCCAAGACTTGAACCCTATGACAGATCCCACCTTCTTACTAAAACGCTCCAATACTGTTTTAAAGCCCACTACATTCATAAAAGCAATTTACCCCATCATTAAATATTCCCCAATTCATCAATTACATAAGTTCAATTTATACATAAAAAGGTGACATTTCAATACATTAATAACTAAAATATATTCCACTTTTCTAGTGTGAAAGAAAATAAATCCAGTTTTCTGATTTTACAGCCTTTCATATCTGACCAAGATTAATTTCTCAAGTTAATTAACCTACATTACATTTGGCTTATTCCATTAATTTACTTACATTTTCTTCTTAGCACCATAAAGAAAATTTATTTCCACAATATTCATTTGACTTAAAAAGGCTATAGACAAAGACAGTTTTCACATTCTCCGATTTTCAAGATGCATTAAAATAATAGAATAAAACATTTGTTGACTACAATACCTACACTTTATTTTTGTGAGCAAATAAACAAATTGCGTAAAGTTACATTGCAATAGAATAATTAAATTCATTTTTAAGCAAAGTGGTGCTGGCATGAGCCTGTCTCGCAACCACGTGGTCGACCAAAATTATCAGTTATTATTTAATCACATTCAATCAAAATTAAAATTCATTTTTACTCCAAAACACTTTCTTCCTGGAACAAATTACATATTTTGACTCTCAATAAAAAATAAAGAAATCTTACCTCTAACCAAATCGAGGGATCACGTCACTGCTTACTGCTATCTGGTCTGGTTCACGTCGACGGCGGGCGGCGTATGATAAATGAGGCCTGTCTAATGTTCGTCGCTCCTACTTATAACCTTGGACCTTTGGCGACGACCACGCACCCCAACGGCAAACGAAGTGACTACCACGCCATCCCTCAATACAAAGAACTAAACATCCGATTTGTTTGGCGAGTAATTAACGTGAAATAAACTAATATCTCCTTTGTTTGGAAACTCGTTATTATTATTTTTTTTTTTCAATTTTTGTCGCCTCTCGTGACAAACCTCCCCTTTCAAAAATAAAGATTCATTTCAAATTACAAATAAAATGAACTTCTTTATTTTCCAACACCTCTCTTGCTTAAAATTCCCACGCGTTACCTGTGAAAAGTTAATGACTCACCGCGCCCCCCTCGTTATCAGCAGGACAGATAAGCAAACCGTTCCCCATACCGAGCGGCTTATCTTTGGATCGCCGACCCACTGTTCAATGCCCAAGGTCGCGTGCACTTCCTCCTTCCACAAATATTCTTACTTCACATCTCTAATCACAAGTGAGACTTTTGTTTACTGCCTGGACCACTTTATTACAATAAAATCTAAATATGCCTCATAATATAAACCTTATCAAGTTTATCCAAATTTACACTTCCTCAATAATATTAACAATTATATTGCTTTCCTCACAGTGAGTTTAATTCTCCTTCAATATAGACTGTGGCACTTTATTCGAATTTGTATGTTTGAAATGCTGTCACCGAGCTGGCACTGTAATCAGTGTCCCATGTGTGATGCATATTTTTCAAACATTTAATATATACCACCCAATCAGAGAATTGGTATTTGATCAAATAATTTTCCCTTCTAACGTCTTAATTCTATTTATGTCTACTTATCTATTTACACTAAACACACTAAACATGATACCCTTGACTTAAAATATAAATTGAAATAGGCGCCTATTTTATTTACAGATTTGAAAATTTATATCTAACATCGTAAAAATAAGAACGGTGTCATTTTATCTTATTACAATACATAAAACATTTTTTCTTTTTTTTCCTAACCATAATTGTCATGATTTAAAACTACGTCACACGTCTTCTATTTTCTCCAATGAAGAAAGAAACTTGGCCACGAATCCCCTCCACCAGATCGTACATATTTTGAAGACAATAGTTGTATTTGTTTGTTTAATTCACCCGCGTCCGAGATCCTTAAACCGTAGTTTACGTAACGCAGTGGTAAATTCCAACATGTCTATTTATCCCCCCATTTTCCTAAAATATTTCCAATTTATTTATTCCATTCATCCTGCGTTCCTCACAGACATTTGCCATGCTTCGCTCACAAGTACAAGACCTCGCGTTCCATATCAATTATTTATTTAATTCAGGCTTCGCTGGTAAATCTCACCTTGCCGCGTTCAATTCCACAAACACTCAGGCTTCACAACAGACTTATGAAATAAAAATTGGATTCTGTTTGTAAATAAAACCTTTCTTATGTTCACCTTATTTTTATTTACAGTAAATTTATGCCATCTTTAATTGGTCGACATGCGCTCGCTGGATGACCCTTAGATCCGATACCTTCTGCAATAGGACAGTTACTGGAGTCAAGAAATGAATTACCCTGTATTTTTCGGACCACTTATATGCAAGTTTCGCCTGAAATTTATCTGCCTTTTTACTGATATTATGCGCTCGAATAAAAACCAAATCAAACAATTTAAACGGGTGCTTCGTTCCTTCATTTTCCAATCTTCTATTCTTGGTCCTAGCGTGAGCCAATTTTAAGTTTCTTATCGCTTGTTGAAATTTCAATTTAATTTCCTCCTTATCAGTCGGGTCTCCGAGTAAATCCTTTATTTTCCACATGGATGACAGGCTACAATTTGGCTCGAAATTATGCATGAGTTCGAAAGCCGTATGCTTGGTAACGTCATTGACCGATGTGTTTAAGGCTAACTGGATATAATGTAGATTGGTATCCCATTTGTCATGACAATCATGGTGTAAGGCCACTAAACTTCCCTTCACAGTTTTTATGAATCTCTCGCTCTTATTTGATTTCGCATTATACGCTATAATCCTATGCAGTTTTATGCCGTACTTAAAACAAAAGTTTTTGAATTCATTTCCTCTGAAATAAGACGCATTATCGCTTATAATCATTTCTGCTGTCCCGACATGTTTGAAGACATGGGTCTCCAGCGCTTTGATTATATTGCGCGTCTTCGCATCTCTTAATGGAACCAACCATACATACTTTGTGAAATCATCCACGACTACCAGTAGCATACTATTTCCGGTTTTACTCCGTGGAAAACTCCCGGCAATATCCACATATAGTTTACTCATTGGTTTTGTTGCTTGATAATTCACTAAATCCCCGCGATAAGTCTTTTGAGCTTGCTTTGACCTGGCACAAATCTCGCACCTTCTTACATACTCTCTGATATCATTGAACATTCCCTCCCAGTAAAAGTTATTACTTATTTTATTAGCGGTCTTTGATATGCCTAAGTGACATCCTGTAGTCGTGCTGTCATGATAATAATGTAAAATCATATTCCTTATAACTTCCGGTACAACTATTCGACCTTTTCTCTTGTTAGCAGGCTTAAAAATTAACACTCCCTTGTTGAGTTCGTATTGCGGCAATTTTTCTCCATTTCTTAATCGATTAATTAGGCCAGATGTTTCCCGGTCCTTTCTTTGATGCTCTCGGATATCGGTATATGCTACAGGATAATCATTTAAGTTATTAATTACCTCAGTTTCCCCTGACTCACATTTATCTGTTAAGACGTGATTAAGGTTACTGACCATTTCTTTCATTTCATTCATTTTTTCTTCCGGTAACTCGCATTCGACTTCGATTTCCGGATACCCCTCAAACATCCTAGATAAACAATCGGCTATTTTATTGTCCTTTCCCTTTATATGCTTCACCTTAAAAGGCAACCCTAGTATTAATTCAGCCCAACGCCCTAATTTACCCAGTTTGTTGTGGTGTGACAACACCCATGACAGACTCTGGTTGTCAGTTTCTAAATAAAACGGCATAACTTCCAAATAACTCTTAAATTTCTGGATCGATAGTACGACAGCAAGGGCCTCCTTTTCGTAGACAGAGAGGTTTAATTCTTGTTTAGTGAATTTCTTTGAGTAATAATGGATTGGATACCTAATGCCATCAATTTCCTGTAAAAGTACCGATGCTAGTCCAACTTGGCTTGCGTCCGTTTGTAATATAAATGGCGCTTCATAATTAGGCAACCGTAAAACAGGTGGATTGCTGATACTGGTTTTAAGTTTCTGAAAATTTGCCTCACATTCTTCCGTCCATTTAAACTTCGCATTTTTCTTTCTAAGCTCATTTAATGGAGCGCATAAAATCGCATAATCCTCAATGAACCTAGAATAAAAATTTATCATTCCGATAAATCGACTTAAGTTTCTAACATTCGTGGGACTCTTATAACCTCTGATAGCTTTGGTTCTCTCGGGGTCAATTTTTAAGGTGTTATGTGACACTCGATGTCCTAAAAAACTGATCTCTTCCGCTGCAAATAAAACCTTACTCGGATTGACGGTTAGATTGGCTTTGGATAACCGCCTCACAACTTCCGCTAAATGTTCCATGTGTTCCTCCGGGTTCTTAGAAAATACAACTATGTCATCGACAAACGATATCACACATTTAAATTTCAGATCTGAAAACACTCTATCTAGGTAACTTGACAGAAGGCCGGAACCTAAATGAAGTCCGTAAGGGCAACGGCAATATTGGTAAAGAGAATATGGCGTCGAGAATGCAGTTAAATGTCTGCTATCAGGGTGGAGAGGTACCTGGTAGTACGAATTATTCAAATCCAAAACTGTGTAAATTGAGGCACCACTTAAATAGTTGAATGAACCCTGCAACTCGCCTATGGGGTGGACAATTGGCTCAATTTTAGCATTCAGTTCCTTATAGTTTGTCACTAATCTGTGACCCTTCCCCTCCCCTTTACTAACCAGGAAACTGGGCGAAGAATAACTTGATAAGCTAGGTTCAATAATTCCCTGTTTTAACAATGAATCTGTAATTTCTCTCATAATTTTCATATTGGGTGGCGACACGGGATACGGCCTTATCTTAACTGGAGTCTTATCTCTAAGCTTGATCTCACACTCAAAGTCGAGCGCCTTCCCTATCTCATTTGTAAATACCTCTGGGTTTTCTGCCACTAAATTGTTGATCCGATCCTTTAATTCATCACGCCCTACCCTTAATTCTATTTTGTTGTCTGCGGGAGAAATTCTTTCGTTATTTGTAAATACATTTAAATTGAAAACATTTTCTCGGTCGAATACAAAATATCCCTCATTTTCTCTCACATTTAAAATCAAACCAGTACTTTCCATAAAATTTACTCCTAAAATAACATTCCAAGTTATTTTCTCTGCAATTAAAAACCTTATGACCCATGACTTGTTTTCAATTTTTATCTTGACACTACAACTCCCTAAAATATTTATGGATTCACTGGTTGCAGTTAAACAATTTAACTTGTCATCAGAAAAGCCTATTACTAACTTCCTTGCCAATAATTCATTGTATACTTCCTTACTTAAAATATTAGCTGAACTGCCGGAATCCAACAACCCCAATTGACTCATATCTTTGTTAAAACTAACCTTAACAACAGGCAAATTGTGAATACCTCGTTTTGTTTTGAACCATAATTTATTTCTCACCTTTCTCTTTAATTTCGCTGACTTAAATTTCTCCCCTTTAATATGTTGCTGTACACTTAAATTACATATTTCATCCCTACCTAAGCGTTTCTTATACTTTTTCTTATTAAATCCTACTGTTTTAAGGAAGGCACTCTTCCCACTCCCTAGTTTCCCTGGTGAGGATCCCTGGCAACGTTGTCGTTTCCCCGGTATGGCATTGCCCTATTATAATTACCTCTGTCCCTACCACGCTTCCAGCAGTCCCTAATTAAATGTCCCGGTTTGGAACAATAATAACACACTCGGTCTGTATTAGAATCCTTTGACTCATTATTCCTGTTTGTGGAGCTTATATTATTCACATAACCCCTACTAGGATAGTTTCCTCGGTTTTGCATCTTGGATACCTTACATTCGTCTCTTTCCCTATCATTGTACTCTATATTCTTAGCAAACATGCACATTTTTTCTAACTCTTGCAAACTCCTGGGAAAACCTTGGAAAACTAATTTATTTCGGTCCCTAGGATTTATCCCCATAACGATGAGCTCAATGAGCTCTTCCTCCGAGAACTCGCATTGCAGTAACTCAACATTTTTTCTTATCTCACAGACATAGATTGAAAGAGGCTCATCCGGTCCCTGAGGCCTGTGTACCATGTCCCTCTTTAACTTTTCATACAAACCACGTGGAATGAAATACTTCAACAGAAAACTGTGGACATCACTTAACTTGGACCCACATTGTATGTGAAAATTAATTTTCCCCAACAGCGGCTCGCTTACATGGCTAGAGACTATTTCTAACACCTGATTGTCACTTAGCTTACTATTTTTTCTTAATTTATTTACAACATTTAGTAAACTAAGTAACTTAGAGTGGTCTAGGCCATTGACATTTTGCGGGATTTCCCGAACAATCTTTTCTAAAGGATTCGTTAATTTGGTGAACAAACCACCTGAAGAAGGAGGCGTGTGCAGTGCCACCTTATCAAACCCCATGTTATTTACATCGGACCCCTTGACCTTGAAATTCGACTCAGTTTGTGTCTTAGTTACAACCAAATTCCTACTAGCTTCGCTACTGCCAGGAGTAGGCCTAGTGTGTGAGGCCGCGTTATCAATACCTATCACATTAACCCCGGACTCATTAACTTTGATGCTTGACTCATCCTCCTTATCTAAAACCGGTCCCCTATCTTTCTTGCTACCGGCCGACTCAAAAACATCGCCAAAATCAATACTATCCGATTCAACCTGACTTTCCTCATCTTCATGAGTTTCGCTTAACTTTCTCAACCCTTCCTCAACTTCGGCCTTGTCTAATTTACCTAACGCTGTCTCTAACGCGCTTTCCCAACTTTCGGATACATCCACCCACTCTAACACCTTGTTCCTCAACTGATCTGGTAACCGCTCTTTCCCGTTTTCGAGCAAATTATCTAACCGCCGTCTCAAATGACGAACCCGCTCCCTTAATCTATGTATCCCAACCGGCTCTTTAATCTGATCAACACTTGCTATTAACTCTTGTAATTCGGATACCTTTTCCCGGCAATTGTCCAACTCGATAGTTACCCTCAACACGGTCAAATTTTCCCACTTTGTCGGAACATCATCTTTAATTGCCTTTCGCAATTGTTTTCTCAACACGGCGACTGTGTTATTTACTGTAACCGGAAAACCACGCCACTGCAATTCGTACAGCAACTCGTCCTTGAGGAGCAGATCGACGTTGAAAACCATGATTTGTTAGGGTACACTCTTAAATGTATTAAATACCAAACTATATTTCATCACACCCTTCTCTTCCCCTCTCTAAGTACTCCCTTGATTGAGCAGAGTGGCGCATCTGACACGAGGTCAATTTTGTACCAGGTTCAGACTGGATTCAGTACCCGAACCTAGTACCATCGACCCCGTGTACTAAGAAAAATATACAATCAAGCAGAAGAGAACTTAGAGTGGGCGACTGGTGCTCTGAAATAAAAACTCCGACATTCCAGGAAGAATTACAATATATTGAAAGAAAATCCTTAAAACTAACAAACAACAATAATCTATAACCCTGTATCTTACAACGTATTACATTTCTTTGTCACCTAGTTACTGGTACCCCCCCCCCAATTTATTAAAACAAAAAATACCCCACAAAAATATCACCCTACGAGATCCCCCCCTCCCCTTTAAATTGTACAATTTTCTGAGTCCTTATTGTCCTTGTCGATTTCGGTAGCATCCCCACTGGAGCATTACAAGAAAAGTTTAAGATGGCGGGTACTCATCACTTATGGGGTGTCGGCGGGGTGGCAACAGGTTGGTGGTTCGTCCCAGCGATGGTTTGACCGCAGGTGTGGGTGTCTGGACCAGCGCCTTAACCTCGAGCATCTGTCCCTCCGTCCTGGGGTGGTGCCTGACCCTGGCGACCCGCTCCTTCCTCAACCACGTGGGTCCGGGCGGAAGCCCTTCTGGTGTGATTGGGCAATAATTCCCCAAGACTTGAACCCTATGACAGATCCCACCTTCTTACTAAAACGCTCCAATACTGTTTTAAAGCCCACTACATTCATAAAAGCAATTTACCCCATCATTAAATATTCCCCAATTCATCAATTACATAAGTTCAATTTATACATAAAAAGGTGACATTTCAATACATTAATAACTAAAATATATTCCACTTTTCTAGTGTGAAAGAAAATAAATCCAGTTTTCTGATTTTACAGCCTTTCATATCTGACCAAGATTAATTTCTCAAGTTAATTAACCTACATTACATTTGGCTTATTCCATTAATTTACTTACATTTTCTTCTTAGCACCATAAAGAAAATTTATTTCCACAATATTCATTTGACTTAAAAAGGCTATAGACAAAGACAGTTTTCACATTCTCCGATTTTCAAGATGCATTAAAATAATAGAATAAAACATTTGTTGACTACAATACCTACACTTTATTTTTGTGAGCAAATAAACAAATTGCGTAAAGTTACATTGCAATAGAATAATTAAATTCATTTTTAAGCAAAGTGGTGCTGGCATGAGCCTGTCTCGCAACCACGTGGTCGACCAAAATTATCAGTTATTATTTAATCACATTCAATCAAAATTAAAATTCATTTTTACTCCAAAACACTTTCTTCCTGGAACAAATTACATATTTTGACTCTCAATAAAAAATAAAGAAATCTTACCTCTAACCAAATCGAGGGATCACGTCACTGCTTACTGCTATCTGGTCTGGTTCACGTCGACGGCGGGCGGCGTATGATAAATGAGGCCTGTCTAATGTTCGTCGCTCCTACTTATAACCTTGGACCTTTGGCGACGACCACGCACCCCAACGGCAAACGAAGTGACTACCACGCCATCCCTCAATACAAAGAACTAAACATCCGATTTGTTTGGCGAGTAATTAACGTGAAATAAACTAATATCTCCTTTGTTTGGAAACTCGTTATTATTATTTTTTTTTTCTATTTTTGTCGCCTCTCGTGACAATCCTTAAAACTATATCTATCTAGTTAAATCAACATGTCTGAAATATGTCAATAAAATGCTTACCACACACAATTGATGGATAATATAATATGTAATTGTACAATAATTGTGATTACAAAAAAAATGTTTAAACCGTAATCTTCACTACGATATTAATTGCAACAGTAATGTTTACAAAAGCCTAAAAACACAAAACTACAACAAGGAAATGTTAAGTCTTCTATATCGAAATAATTTTAGCCGTAACTGACCCAAAGTGCTAATGTAATAAAACCCAACAAATTTTTGCCAGTATAGCAGAATAGTCGATTTCACCACACATGGCCAAAATTTAACATCTTGGTTAACTTGTAATGTGAGTTTACATGTCTTAAAACTGATCCATCTAAATCAAATCTTTGAATATGTTTAAGAAACTAAAAAATTCTCCAGCCGGTGTTTAACACAAATATATGTTGCATCAACCACTAAATTGTTTATACTTTATATACAATTTTCTCGTCCTAATAATTAAAATGTAATAGTATACTTTAAATATGTAAATAAAATTATTATTAATTTTAAAAAGTGATAAAGTGATAAAAAATATTGTATATAGGCCATTTCTTCAATAAAACTTACCATGCCTATTTATTGAAATAATATTTGAGTCCGAAAACTTATCATTTGTGGACGTAAAACCAAGATGATTTAAAAATAATTTGTTTCCCTGGATTCCGTTGATGTTTACATACGCTATCAATGCACTATTTCATACACAAAAATATTAAAACAGTTAGGACACCTAAAACCACTTTCACTGATAATCATAAACTCACTTTCACTAACATCACTTTCATGGCAGTCATAAAGTTGTAAAATAATGGCCATATATGAAAGCATTGAAAAGCTTTAACTGAAAACCTCAAATGTATATAATGTTTGAAACCAAATTTAACCCTTAAATATCGGGTGAAATTTTTCTTATTTCGTATGGAGATTTAAATTTAGACTTTAGTATAATTAGTTTTTAAACTATAGTTTTTAAACCAGAAATTTCAGTCGAAACTTCGAATTGATTTATTCGTTGTACATCCAGCGCACGTTCTGGGCAATTAAGGTCTCGCTCTCTTTTACTGATAGTAATCAAATCAAGGGATGATGATAAATGCAATCCCCTGATATGTATTCCTTGCACGTGCTGTGCAACTCTCGCCCTAAATTGCATTAAAAGTCTGATATAAATTACTCTGCAATTTATTCCAATTTTAACTTACTACTGGTCAGAACACCGAAACTATTATGTTCACACTTTTAATTAATAAAACAGCAACTGAATGCTACAGACGTTTCGACATAAAACAATCTCAACATCGATCGGTGGAAACCCTAGGATTCTTAAATCCATGTACAAAACAAAAAAGGTTATATTTTTTTATAAATCTGTTTGAAAATATCAATATTGATGTAAAACCGTTAGTGACGTATAAAAAATAAAACTTATTACAACTTTTCCACAAATGTTTGCCGCTGAGAACAATACAAATTACTTGTTTACAGATTTAAATGATTAGTTCAATCAAGACTACTGAAATTTTTAAATTACGCAAAGGTGATGTCATTAACTTTTATAGAGGGTGGTTTAATTTTTTTTTTTATTATTTATTTCTTTAAAATATTTTAAATGTGGTTTGGTAAATTTAAAAAATCTAATCGAACATTACAAATGAGGAATTCCTTAATGCATTCTTAATACAAATAAACGTCAAGGCTTCCTCATACACAACAGCTAACAGTTAATTGGTTAGTTAACTCAGAGTAGCCCTGCTATTGTAATGTGTTCAGGTATAACTTTGATGTTAATTGGTAACCCCTTGACCTCCCTCTCTTCCACGCCTCCATCGTCCTCCCCCCACCCCTCCATCCATCGTTGTAGAGGGGGAGAACGGTTGAGGGGGGGGATCCCTTTGTCTTCCTCTTATAATTATGACCGGATTACAGACCATTAAAATATCATGTTACATAAAGCGTTGCTCACACACCAATCAGTCAGAAAATAATAATATGTAAAAAGTTTCAAAGATTGCCATCGCATAAAATATCAAAAAAATTTTTTGTTATTATTAGAAGTGTATGGTGTTGTAGGCCAAAAAGCTATTAGCTTTATAAACTAAATAAAAACTATCACATTCAAACTGAAAATATTTTTAATTGATAGTTTTGATGAACGTTACGATGATACTGCAGCGTCTGCACTTTTACTGATTAAAACCAATGAACTTGACAAAAATAATTCTAAACGCTTTTACCTATTTAATTTGAATGATTTTACCATCTATTACAGATGTGATTTTATACCTAAAATTTGTCAACAATTCATTAATTTAAAATTTAACGCATCATTTTATACATAATAATGCTTAACCTCACATATATGGAAAGTTCACTCCTAGGCAACCACTTCCTATAACGTCCTCTAACGTCGGTACGCGTTATATGGATTTTCATTTTACAGTTTCTTTTCAATTTTCTTTTGAAGATATTTGTGGGCTTTAAAGAGTATCCATCAGTGTCATTCTGGGCCCTTTTAACATTTGTCATTTTGTTATTAATTAATAATTTAATTGGTTAATAACACTCGGACTGTTTCTGATGAAAACTAAAAAATGTGAGTTGTGTAATAAAATAAAATATATATTTTCTCTTCACCATTTAAATATCATATTTTAGTGATTGAATTAACAAAAAAATGTGCTAAATATGATTTCGTAGATACATGATTTAGTTTTAGGAAAAAAAAATTGAACAAATATCCCATAGAAAAATAGAGAATATTTTACGTGTATAGGTAGTTTATCTAGTTATGAAAGAAAACGTTGAGTTTTTCGTTTTTCTTAACCAAGATCTTGAACCTGTCTGTGCTAGAACCCATTTTCTAAGTATTTATAGTATTGGCCATTTCACTTTTTCCTTTTTATTTTGCAAAGGTGTTTTTAGATTCGAACGCAACCTTTTTTAACTTGGGATTAAGACAGAGACAAAATTAAATATTTGTTTTGGCTTACTTTTAAATAATCGATTTAAGGCTATAAAACCGTAGTTAGTTTATTTAGAAAATAGTTTAATTGCTAAACTCTTGAAAGTGTTTCCGACCACGTTAGTGGAGAGAAGGCTGTGATGGCGGACATGGTTAACGAACACATTGCCATTTTGTAAATCAACCTTCCCGGCCTTTATGGGCAGCAACCACTAGACTCGCTTGTGATGTTAAGTACAGTAACGTTATAACGTGACCACCACAAATGAATAAAACATCAAAAAAGAATAAATATCCAACATATAGTAGGATACTAAATGTATTATAATCGTACTATGAAATTTTTATTACCATTAAAATATTTTTACTGTGTACATCTATGTTGAATAATTTATCTAATATATACTGATTTGTTAAATGCGTCTCCAATAAACACTGTCAAATTAAATAACGATAATGATAAACAATAATCTACAATAATAAATTTTATATAGGATTTCCGCTGTCTACACTCTCTCTTCGTCGAGTTTTGACTATAAGAGTGGGATGGGAGACACTTTTTGGCTCAGGCAGTAGAAGAGCGGTTTGACAAAATCACTATTTTATTTTCAAGACAACTTGTATTAGATGCAAGTTTTATGATTTGTTTTCAGTCTTCATAAGTTTTTCCTATCTCAAAGGCTCTCTAAATCGATAATCCAAATAATCCAAATATTTTAATAAGGAAATTGAACTTATACATCATAAAGTAATGTTGAACTACATTTAATTTAGTTTAATAATAAAGTTTCAGTATGCACGAGCCGTTCTGTCTTGTCTAATACCAGCCGCTGACATCAGGATTACAACGTTCATTATTAAACCTAACTTTAATCCACCCCAAACGTCAGATAGCGTGTTCTCCTCTACATTATTACGACATTACCATTTATCCATCCATGTTAGAGCTTCTATACTCCCTACATAATTTTAGATAGCATTAATATACAGACAGATTCATACAATGTTCAGAATATTTATTCGTGGTTCTATTCTTGGAAAAGAGGATGTTTCTTCAACAAATCCGACCGCAATGCCTCAAAAACAACCTTAAAAGTATGACCGAATCAAACTTTGCATTGAATTCATATTTCAGGATAAAAAATTGCTTCCAATATAAACTGACCTTATGAATTCGGATTTGTCGAAAATTGTTCAGATTGTAAAGCCCCTTAAAATATTAAAATGTATTAAGTAGACCAATGGAGTTTTCCCCAAGACTTTAAGGTACGTCCCTAATGGAAGTCGTAAGAAAAACTGCATTTTTCTACGCTTACGTCTGAGATTTCTTCCTACTCCCTATTATTTGCGCCCCTAGAGAGGTAAAATCCTATAAATGTATGAAAATATATATTTCAATCTCTTATATACATTTACATATTTTCATTACATAAACTTCATTAGTTAAAAGTTAACAAGCATCTTCGGGGCTTTCTCACCACACTGTATAAACCGACTCTAGTAATAAGGTCTTGGAAGGACAGTCAAGGATGCCATTGTAAGTTAACTTAAATCTCAATATTTATTTAATTCTTTGAAGAAGGTCTATAAGCAGTTTACATTCTTAAAATTCTTCAGGTGTCACTTTCTTGATGACCTTATAAGTTCTAATATTATATCCCAAGAAAGGTGATGGCCTATACAATCCTTTCGTATGTCCAAAATACAACTGAAATCAGTACTCACACTATATGACAGGTATATTAATAGACATTACTGAGAAGCTAGAGAATGAAACGATCAAACTCGTCCCAAAGTTAATAAAATTGCAACCCACTTGGCAAATAAGAGAAATGTAGGAATGCACCTAGTAGTCCAGTACACCCTGTTAAAACAAAGTCCCGTATATAGGCCTACTTACAATGGGGAAATAAATTTATTACGTTTGGGATATTTTAATACTGACAGAACTGGCCAATGTATCGCAAAAATGACATTTTTTGTTTTAATGAGCGCCACTGATAAACTTAGGAAACCAAGTAGTTATCGGGCAGTTTTCATTTTTATCATACCTCGATCCTGATATAAGTAACCCACTGTATGATTGTTCACTCTGGAGAGGTGCTGATACGTGAGGCGTCCAGTTGCGGCGTTACATGAACCCTGAGTGTTTTATGGCGTCTGGAGCAGTAAACCGTGATGCCTTATACGACTTCCACGTCATGGCATTGCACATCAGTGCAGATAAATCTAGTTTCTAACGTATTTGCAAAAATACCAATTTTAAAATTATAAAAACCAAATCCGTAGAAACACTTATTTTACACTGTCCTATATACTTTGTATTATAAATATTTTACATATATTATTGCAATTTGCTCTTAAAGTAAAAAGTTACGTTGATATTAATGTATTTTACAAATTGATATTGTTCTTTAAGGCAAAATCAATGCGTTACAATAAGGAAAAGCCAAACAAAAATGACGTGAGTAAACTCAAATTGTATTTTTTGTATGGAAATCTTAGTGAAATTCTTAGTGAATTAAATAATTTAAAAAACTTTGAAAGCGCCCCTATAGCAATCCCAAAATTAACTTTGACCCTTCCTCTCCCAATTTGACGAGCGCTAACTGTTAAGTTCAAGCCGTAAAGACCTGCTTTACCCTCATAGTATTAAACTAATAGTGTAGTATAATTAGTACTAGAGATCGCCTCCTGATTGAAATTCGACCAAAATTTTACTTGATCTGGATAGACCCAAGAAGTTTATAAATAATTTGGACTGAAACATCTGTTCTTCCAGTTTTTCTAGCAGTTGTTTTACAACAGCCGTCTAATGATTCAATCAATTGTTGATGAATTAATGATTCCTCCTTAGCATTAACATTGGAACTTTGAAAGCCTGTGGGGCGTAGCCCTTGAATCCGATTTGAATAATGATAGGATTGTGCTAATCTATAGGACTATTACATTTCTAACGGTATGCACAGATTTCTCCTCCGAGGCACTCGAGCTGAGAAAAAAGGAGGAAACGAAACATGCTTGCTTATTAATATATAGATGAAAAATGAAAATATTTTTGGACAGTTAATTTCTTTGGTATGTGTTCCATGGGATCCCCTGACCTTCCTCCAAAACGTCACCTGAAACCCTTAGTGGGGATCATACCTAAAAACGGATGGTTGGCCCATAAGGAGATACAATAAAATTTGTTAATAAGCATGCTAAATTTAGATAAATACATTCTAGAAAGTTTATACACATCAAATTAAAGGTATTCAAATGTAGTATACAATGCCGTAAACCCGACCTCAATATAAAGGTAAGGGAAAAATGGCAGATGTTTAAAATTGAGACTAAAATATATCAAAAATTTTAAATGCGATGACTTAGAAAATATTTTACATTTTGAGGTCTGGTTTTCGGCTACGTACTATCCTTAGTAAGCCCTTTAAATCATGAATAGCATGGCTATGAACTAAGAAAAGATTTTCAGAACTTCCTCTTTTGGACGTCCATGAAGAGGGTGGTTCAAGGGTAGTATGATAAGCATATATCAAGCTATCCGAATTTCCCATGGAAATTGTAAAAGCAAACGTTTGCCGCAAACTTGACCTCAAAATTTTGAGTGTTTCGAATACTATTACATTTTAAAGCATTAATTAAATTTGATTTTAATTCCAAGTTTGATAGGCTGCCATTTTCGACTCTGGCAACCTTTTGAGATGGGGTTTGCGGCATTTAAGTCTACTGCTTAAGAGCTTTAATGTGATATACAAAAACCTATTAGTAGACGAAAGATTTATTTGTGACTCCACGAGGGCCATCCCATAATTTTTAGGCATGTTCTCCACTGGTGATTTCAGGGGACTTTTCTGAGAAGGGGATGGACATAGAACACATTTCAGCAAAAATTGGCTGTCAAAAATTGTTTTAATGTTTCAGCAACATTTTTGGTTTATTTTTATACTACACTATAATTATTATTTGAGAGGATTGAAAAACATGAAATCTTTTGCTCTGCAAAAGGCAAATAAAGCTATTAAATTATTATTGATAGGTAGAAATGGAAGCATTAAAAAAATCATTAACTTTTTTAAACAAAGATACTTCTGGGTAGGGACAGACTTCCTCACCAGTAGACTGCCACACTGAAGTTCAGCACCATAACCAATGGAGCGTCTGTCATCGCCCGACATTTCCCTTTTCTCAGGTGTTCACCCTGCGAGACAGCCACAATAAGCCACTCAAAACCTGTCAAGGGGAGGATTTCATATTTCACTCAGCCCAAATGTAAATATCGATTCATTCCGCTTTTCACTGCCTCTCCATTTCTCCTACGAACTAGTGAATAAAGTCTGTGAGTAAATAGTGTGGATGTGGTTTAGCTCACAAAAGATTTCTGCATTTCATTCATAAATCCTAAATTCACCCACAGATTAATTATGTAAGTAGAAAATATTTCTAGAAAGTAAAAGACTGCTTAGAGAGAAAGCATTTTTACTATTGTGTGTGTTTTTTTTTTTTTTTTTTTTTTTTTTTTTTTTTTTTTTTTGTTGATATCGTCACATTTAAAAATCGCAAATGAAAAAAATTAAATAAATACAACCAAAAATTAAAAGAAAAAATTACATTACCATACACGTTAACACAGTTACAACAACTGGAACAACGTAAAAAGAACCTCATCCCCCAGGGAGGGGTTTAGCAACAAAGAGGTCACTATAATGAGGGGACTATAATGACCGTCCAAAACGGCAACTTTTTGCTGTAGTTAGTCTCCTCCTTTCAGTGTCCGAGCTCATCTTGTTGACAAAATTATGGCGTTTAACCTTTTGATGTTTAATTGTAACAAGGCATTCAGAAATGACACAAGGAATTCAAATTTTTGTACTTACAAGATATTACACCTATTACATTTTGTGCTATAATTTTATTGCATTTTGTCTTAAAACTTGTTTTACAGTTTAGGAATCCCCGATTATAATAAACCAAAAGTAAGTGAGTACCAATAGTAAATCATGTATACTTCATGAAGCAGAATACATTGGACTTTCCAGAGCAATGGTAGTCTGTATATGTATAGGTGGAAATGATAATTTAAGATATCAGAGTTACAATTTAAAATTTCAGATTAATGAGTAAAAAAATATACGCTACAGTATCCTAGTATGATTCATTTTGAGTTGGTTTATATTTTTATTTTATGTTCTCGTTGAATTACCTGCACATGGCGTTACATGTTCGTCCAGGTTGAGCTTACACGGGCACTTTTTCATCAATCCCCCCCCCCCCTTCCCACGTCGTTGGACCCGTTACCGGTGGTCCATTCCTCTCACGTTCGACTCAATCAAGTTTGACTTCTCGGTTAACTCTACGTTTCACCGTTCCACCTACTCTACCCTTTAATGGCTTCAAGTCTGGATGATTTTTTAGCGTAAATTGCAATTCTTTTAGATAATCAAATTAAACTTGAATTCCTTTTGCTTGCGATGTTGAATGACTTTTAAACATTGAACCTATTGAAGAGTCTGTAATATTATTGTTTAAGACTTTGATAGAATATTATTTTCGTTTGGTATAAAATGAAGGGAATGATATCCATCTTTTTTAGACATAGCATGTAGCCACTTTAATTGTTTTATTGATAGTTAAGTTTTTTAATAAGACAATTCAAGTCTCACAGAGAGTGATTTATTATAGGGTATATCAACTTTACAAAGTTGAACTTTTCGCTATATTCAAGTTTTTCAATAATGTGATTCATTCATGTGCAGGTAAAGAGTGTGTTTTGAACTTGTGCACCTCATGATGTAATTAGTAACGTAAACGTAATAAGTAACATGAAACCTACCAAGTTTCAGTAACTTAATAACAATCACAACCCAAATTCTCCTTAACCATGCAGAATCTAAGGTAGGACGGGTTCATGGATATTAAATTTGCGTTGAGGATATGAATTTCAATAACTCCCCTTAAATATGTTGTGTTCATCCAAAATAAAAATATAAATATCCGGTAAAGTTTAATTGCTCTAAACCTCCCACTAATGATATTACTTAAGATTTGGATTAAAGATATATTAAAATGTAGATCAATAATTAAAACACAACACCACAGAAGCATTATAAGAGAATTTAGAAAAACACAAAGTTACAGGAGGGTGAAACATAAAACTTCTTCTAAGGACTATGAAAATAACAACCCCTGCTCGAGGGTTGTAAATTTCACGACTTATCATACACGTTGAAAATAACAACCCCCTAAAGACTGATGGGAAAGTGACGACTTCGCAACTAGCCATCAACCCTTGACATTGGTTTGCTTTAGAGAATAAAGTCCATTCGGTCATTAAATTGTTTTAAGGAGTTTATGTTTTGATTTTTTTTATGTAAATTTATATTAATGAGTGGTTTTTGTTACAGGTAAACGATGCATTGATTTTTTCTTCCCTCAATATGTAAGTGCGAATTGCCTTCAATATTGTTGTAAACAAAATATTTATGCTCCGTAAAATATTATTTTTAGAAAAGTCTCTTTGTGTCTGTAGGGCTTCAACATTAATGTCATTAGTTCAGAGAGATCGTTGGCCATAGGGTTGCACTAGTTTTTGAGTGTCAGAAGCGGATTGGCATCATTCCAACCATTGTTTGGTTATTTACTTTTATCATTACATTTATGATCAGCCGCCAAAAGTGCTTACGCCAAAAAAGAGTTCATCCTAAAGGACAACGTTGCACACCGGGGCATGGACCACATCTTCGTGAGCACAATAGTGAATATATTCTTTCTGTGACAGAACCACTGTTCTTCACTGTTGTTGTTAACTTCTCTTACAGTTAGCTGTTTTAGTTTTGTTTGTCAGTAATTAAAAAATTTTTAGTATAAAAACCAATACTAGAATAACCGTAAATAATAACTGCCAAGGAAGGCGAGACAATGATGAACTGGAAATTAAATATAAAACCATAAAATGTAGCTTGGGTAGGATAGGTCATTTTGTTTAGAATCAAGGAAACAGTTAAACGATTGGTTATATTTTTAACTAATTCAGTTTCTGGCGATTATGGTAAACCATATCGCACGTCCGGGATGGATAAGATAATAGAAACCATACCAACCGAAATTTCTTTAACTTTTTGCCTTTAGTTAACTGCCCTGTAACTATATAAGGTCATTATCTAAGATTTAAAGTTATTTAGAAAAAAACTAACTGTGGTAGGCACTTAATGAGGTTTGACCAACTTTCTATACATTAGTTGAAAGTTGAATATGTAAGTGTGCTTCGTATAAACGCTTGCTAGGAGATTATATGTATTATTTGATATAAGTGAAATGATCCTTGTTACATTTTTTATTTAGTACGAACAATTGTTTTGACTGACCTCCTCTCACTTCCTCGGGATTTACTTTTAGTTAAAATAGTTACTAAATACTTTTAGTTTTTCTATTTTTTTAATTTTGGAGGACAATTTTCCAAAACTTATTAATTTTTAGTCAAAATAATAAGGTTTGACTTTTTACATTGAAATAAGCTTAAAACTCGCTGCAAGTAATCCTGTAATGGTGTTTTCACATTTAAAAAAATATAAATATAGGGTAAAGATTTTCTTAAATGATATATTTATAAGACATGACAAAATCTGAGTTTCTCAACTTATAATTTGTTAAAATTAAATTCAATTGTTGATTTTGATAAGCTTTATAACACGTTACCGGTATTACTTGCACTTCACGAGTACCCTGTTCGTTTCACGAGATGTTGGGTCATAAAATGTGTATATTGTTGGAGTGACTCTGCTATCACATAATTTCTCATCTACTCCATCACATACAGGTTTCGTATAAACCACAAAGTCCATAACAAGCTAACATTGAATTCTTATTTCAAACTACAGTCGTTAGGTAAGTTTGAATCCGATATTTTAATGACATTACCTGCAAAAGATTAATTATAACAATTCACTCAATAATCTGAAATAAAACTAAAATTAAATTGATTATCTTTTAGAGGTGTTTTTATCTGACTGGGAAATGCCACGTAGTAAAAATTGTTAAGATTACACATTAAATACAAATATGAAAAAATATATATAATGGGGTGAACCATTATATTACATTTTGAATACTTCATATTATAAAACAGTTTTAATACTTCATTTTTTGTATTTTAAAATTTTTAGTTGTCCACCATTTTTAGAAAATGCCGTATAAAATTAAAAAATGAAAATAAGACAGTAAAGAGAGAGAAAACCAATGTTAGTTGTTCCTTAACTTTTTTCAAATTCCCCCTATAGTTTTGGAATAAAACAGCTGGTACACTTTTATCTATCACTCTGTTTATTCGGTAAGAAAATACAACTCCTCTTCATAGATTAAGAATTTTGTAGTACCTTGACGAACATGTTGATGATGAAACAACAACCTCACGACGGACAGCAACAAAGGCTTTGGACGAGGAGCTCAAAAGCGAGTTTTGCTAATTAACATTTCAGTGGTAACCTGCGAGAACTACCGGCACAAACTCTCCACCCTGCCCTCCCCCTCCCCCTCCACACATACGCACATCAACACTTCATACATCCATTGGCTTATAATAGCTAACGTATGCTTGACATTGGGTTTGCTTTTACCATTAAAAGAATATTCAAACAATACTTTAAACTGTTTAGTTTAAAATTTGCTTACACATTGTTTTAACGCTTTTTGAAGGGTAGTCCATTCTACAGTAATGCACTACTAAGATTTCATATAAAAATATGATGGATCATAAAGTAATTTCAAGTTATTTGGAACTTATAATTTACTATATGCTTGTAAAAGTCACTAGTCGTATTCTTAAGATGCAATAAAATATATTGAGCTCATAGTTTTAAAACAACCCAAATTATTTAATAGTTGTATTACATAAATTTAACTAGATTTTATACTAATAGGTCTACTCAGTCACCTTGTATAATATAAATAATACATTCTGGTTTTCTTCATTTTCAAAGTGAATATTAGAGTAACATATAAAATAAACAAAATGACGTCTTAAACAAAAAGTGAAAAACGCAACAGTAAGTTTGAGTTAAATGTGGTTTGTTTCAGTAATTTGTGGTGAATCAAAAAACTATGGTCAAAAAGTATTTTATATTACTAAAAAAATCTGACACACAGTGTGTCCTCTTCAATGGAACCACAGTCTTCAGTACCGTAACCAATGAAGCTTCTGTCATGTTTTTTCTGACATTTCCCTTTTCTCAGGTGTTCATCCCCCATCCGCCGGCAAGGCAGCCACAATAATCCAGCCAAAACCCCTTCAAGGGGAGGATTTCATATTTCACTCAGCCCCAATATAAATATTGGCGCTTTCCACACGTCACTTTGGATGAAGCCATCCACTGAATAGAGTAGGCGGGTAGGGAGAGAGATGTGGCATGAGTTACATGTTTATTGTTCTATGTACATAATAAAACACTGTACAGTATTAGAGTTTTATTTTTTTATACAGAGTGCTTGATATACGTGTGCCAGCTGTTTTACTTGAAACCCGGAAGTGACATAGAAAAAAGTTAAATAATGGTGACGACAGTGCACTTTTGGTTCTATCTTTTCAGAAAATTTCAATAAGTCGGCGATTTTTCCAATTTTGCTGCCAACTTAAACATTTTTAATCTAATCCCCTATTATATGTTATTTTTAGATAATATACGTAATTTTAAGTCGTTTATATCCTTTGACATTTTTCTAGGTTGAAGCTATGCTAAAAACGTTTTGAAAAGTGAATAACTGTAAACGTTATACATTATTTATCCGGTTTCACCAACTTGCCCAGCTCAAGTCTATAAATTTACCAATATAAAAATAGCGTTTAGCGTTAACCGTAAGATTTGCCGTACTTTGAAAAAAACCCTCTGGTCTATTTTAGGGAGCGGCAAACCTTAAGTTAGAATTTGCAGTCTCGTGGAATACAGATTACATTTTGTACATTATGAATAAACAACTTTGCTTCTCTGAAAAAAAAAACAAAAAAAACGGGTAATAACTAAATATTTATGATCAATGTTCTTACTTATAAAATAAATAAAAAATAAAAAGCTACACAAACGAAAAATTACTACACAAACACAACCATGATTTTCTAATAATGTATTGTAGACTTTAAAATCTTGACATAGTAAAAAGAGGGTTCTCAATAAATTTTACTTTAAAGAGCATTTTAATTTAATTAACTATTTGATATTTTATAGTGTTTGTAAATGATGATCAATATTTAATAATAATAGTTCTAGAGTTGTCTTACTATTAAAAGTGTAGACAACAATAAAAAAATATTGAACCACGAAATCTAACCCTTAACGGAATAGCTATCTCGTGAATTATAAACTAATAACATTAATAGGGATAGTATGGACTATTCAATATTAACATTTTAAGTTTGTTTTATTCTCATATTAAAACCACATTAAATAAATAATAACATATCAATAATTTAAACAAAGTTATATAATATGGTAAAAGCCATCACTTAAATTTAATGGTGGCCGAAACTGAACTCGTGTCCATCGACGTGGTTGAACTCGTGTTCCGACTGGTGGTGATGTACGGGCACGTGGACAGGCACCTTGACGGGGTAAGGCACCGGCTTCTCTACTGTATAAGGCACCTTCTTCTCCACAACGACCGGGTAAGGCTTGGGCACAGGCACAGGGTAGGGCTTCTCCACAGGCACCTCCACCTTGTAAGGCACCTTCTTCTCTACAGTGTACGGGACATGCTTGACGACAGGCACGTGGACGGGGTAAGGCTTGTCCACAGCCACTTTTACAGGGTACGGCACGTGCTTCACCACCGGGTAAGGTACTTTCTTCTCGACGACCACGGGGTAAGGTTTAGGGACGTGGACGGGGTACGGCTTGTCGACGGGCACCTCGACCGGGTACGGCTCCTTCTTGTAGACCGTGTACGGCTGCGGGACGTACTCCTTGACCGTGTACGGCACTTTCTTCTCGACATAGACGGGGTACGGCTTGGGCACGTGGACCGGGTACGGTTTATCGACTGGTACCTCGACGGTGTAAGGAACTTTCTTCTCGACGGTGACAGGGTACGGCACAGGCACCTTCTTGGTCACCGTGATGGCTTTGACGTGCTCGTGATGATGTTGGACGTGCTCGTCGATGTGGTGATGGTCAAAGTGTTGAGCGGAGGCGGAGGCTAGAGCCGCGAGACACACAGCTGCTGCCACTGCGAGAGCCATCGTTGATGTGTGCTCCCTCACTGCACATCGCTCGTTTTATACTAATATATTTCCTTGTTTGCGTGCTTTCGTTAACTACATGTTTCCTGCAATGTAATCTGAAATTACTCAACATCCCTTCCTTCATTACCACTGCAGTGTTATAACAAGTGTTTGAAATTAATTTGTAGAATTTGGTTCAACATTAATATTGGCATAGGTAATTTAAGATAGCTGTGTGGTGTGGTTCGGAAAGTAAACGAAATAGGCCTAAGGCTTTGTTTCTAAAAAATACTTTGAATCTTAAAAATCTATAATAGAAGATTTTGTGTTAATATTGTATTATTACATTATTTTGAAAAAAATATACAAGACTTTGAAAAAAATATACTAGACTTTTTACAGTATTTAATTTTGGTGTAAACGTCAATTTTAATAACAGTGGAGTAAAACATTTTTTCTGAATATATCTGCAACATCTGAATATAATGTTGTAGTAGGCATAAATTGTAAATGTTAACATTTTAATAAAAAGTTGTAATTTTAACTTACTTGAATTTATTAGTTAAATGAAGATTGTATATAATAACTAAATAACGAGAGTCTCTCAATATTGTTTAGCAGTACAATTTCCATATATAAAATGTAGATGTTTGTAAATCACCAATAAATCTGAAACAAGTAGGCCTAATGAATCAACATCATAATAGCTGATGACAATAATTTCTGCTGAGATACGCACATATGAGAGACTTTGCCATTGAGCGAACTCCGACTCCTCATCCATCCGGGGCTCAGATGAAATGTTTGGAGAAGATTAGTTATTCACTTGTACGTCAAGGCATTTCAAACACGAATCTGATAGAATATTTGATTGTGTTATTAGTTTGTTTTGTGAGATAAATTTATTATTTTCGGATGAATGTTATTTGTAAATTTTATTCTTTGGTATCGTAAAATTTAAATGGTTTGTGTCAAGATAATTACATGATGCACTGCTACATTAAGGGACTTAATTTATAGTCGGATAATAAATATGTTTGTGATATTTATGTGTTATTTAATATATTTCATTTAATACATGGATTTGCAAGGCAAGTAGGGCAAGCAGGTGCGCATTGTGTAAAGGTTTTGTAAAGGTAAAGCGCTGGGACCTACAGTTTTGATGTTTTATTGGTCGCGAAGTGGCCGCGATCCGAGGACCTACATTGCCATACGATATTATTATTATCTCTAAGACGTCTTTATTATAGACCATAGTCATCAAGCAAAGAATTCGAACGTGATACATTTACCCTAACCTTGTGAGTTTATAGAAAATGAAATGCATGTTTTATTATGATCACATTTTTTAAGATGTGATAATGTGATAGTGATTATTTAATATATAAATTAACTCTTGTTTTCAATTAATTTTCTTTGTGCGCTTAAAATAAGAATATTATTTTGCTAGCGTTAAATGCACCAAAAGAATCTTCACTGAATTTAGCTATTTTTTTTATTTAAATTCATCATACATATTGAACCAAAGCTGATGGGAAAAAAACTGATGAAGACAAATGAAAAACTAAACATTATGCTTATGAGAGCAATTATATCAAATACAAAATGTATTTCTTGTATTCATTATTGGTTTAAAAGAGGCCGTTTGAAATTTAAAACAATTGAATTTAAAAAACTTAATAAAAATTCAAGTTTTAAATTACTTAACAATTTTTAAAATGTAAATAATTTAATTATATAAATAAGAGTTCTCCAAGTTACTCATTAAGTTACTCGTTCCTAAAAAATTTTGAATTTCAAAATTAAGTATTATAAATTACAAAGTGTATTTGCTACCTATGCAATTTGATGCGGGTATAAGAGCAACCTTTAAGTAAACATTTTATGTAACTTTGTAGAATGTGATGAACATTTCCAGCAAAAAATAACAAATGAGCAAACATCAATTATGTAAAACCCATTCCTACACTTCAGTGTGCACATTTCCTTTAAAATATGGAAATATTTATCTGGTAAGTTAAAATTTATACAAGATTTAATATTGCTAAAAAATAAATAAATTTAAAAAGTATTTTCAGCTTTTAAAAGCATATGTATTTCCCATGTAAACCTGAACCAATTCCTTTTCAAGCAGGCGTCCAAACACAAACGGAGAGTTTCCCTTTAGTTTGTCGATTCAAACAAGGCCAATAATTTATTGTGGAGTCGCTCTTTGTTCCACGGATTACGGACAAACAATTGCCACTATGTAGGATTTGTATGATGCAACTTACATAATCTATCAATATTTTGATTCGTCTTTATTATAACTATAATTATGTGTGTTAGTTAGTATAATTCCAAACAAAGTATACTATTGTTACTCACACACAACCAGTTAACTAATAAATAATTTAATAATTTTTAAATTATTTTATTATTATTAAGTAATTTTTTTTTTGTTAAATAATATTTACAATAAATAAATCATTTCCATCAAAAAATGAAAAACTATCAAATCGAAATAAGCAAAAATAATTCAGTAATTTAATTTAGTTTAGTTCAGATATTTTTTAGAAAGTGATTGTAGCTTTGAATACTGTTTGAAATAAGTTACAACTACAGTACGACATTTAGTCTTAAATGAATACTAATTTGTTATAACAATGCTTTGAGTTTTAATATTAGTAAAAGACTATAAAACATTTTTATTGTATTTTTTTATAGAGTAAATCTATTTTAATATTAAGTTTATTCTTTTAAATTAAATCCCAAATGATGAATGCACATGATACATATGATGTTTATTTCTATTATTTTCAACAGCCTGACACCTAATTAATATTAAATACACACCTACGTGTTCAGCCCAAGGTGTCACAGTTTATGGTTCATGCAGAACCGGTTTCGTGTCAATTACGACACATCTTCAGCTGCGTTTCATTTTCCAGTTAAAACATAAGCCCATCTTGTGGTTGTCAAAAGGTTTAAAAAATTTTCTTCATTAGCCCATTATATGGTTGTCAAATAATTAAAATATATACACAAAAACACAAAAATAAATAATAACAAACACACACACACTACACTGATAGAGGACTAGACATGATCACAGTTAAAAAATTGTAGGCCTACTGCCCGCCAGCCCTTTCCTGTTTGCTGAGGTCTGAGTCTTATCTCTATCTGGTCTTTTGTTCACCTCTACATCAGCTGTAGCACTTCCCAAACCCTTGTACAGTTGATATGTGATTTTGTTTGAAAATTCATCCTTTTTATTAATCATTTTGTCACTGTCATATTTCAAAAAGTGTTCATAAATATAATATTCTTCAAAAACTTTAGCCTTTACATTATTATTACATTTCTTCAATATTTTCAAGGATTTATCCATGCTTAAAGTATGAGAAGTATTATCCTTGAGGTGTTGTGCAATCTTTGAAGAGGGATTCTTTTGGTTGCGGGCATTATGCTCCTTAAATCTTGTACCAAAAGATCTTGTGGTATACCCTACATACATTTTTTCACAACCCTCACTTTCATCACAATTAATTTTGTACACACACCTCTTGTTATGGGAGATTATTTTGACATGTCTAATGATGAATACCTATTTATTTTAAATCCTGGCCTATAAAATGATTTTCTAAAAACTGAAGCAACATTTTCAGAATATTTATTAGTATAGCCCATGGGGATGAACTTTTCCTTAGATTTTTGCTCCACATTGTTTTGTAATTTAAATTTTGTTTTCCTAATCATATTGTCAATCATTGCTGTTTCGTATCCATTGTTGTGAGCTATTTGTTTAATTACTTTTTTCCTTTTCATATTGAGAAGGTGATAAATGATGTGTCAGTAGTATGAATGTGAAGAAGTATGATCGAAAAGCAGACTGTTTGTACACAAATGGGTGGTTTGACTTTAAATTATTTGACAACTTATAACTATATAATTAACTTATAATTATATAACTTATAATTATATTGGCTAGTGAAGAAAATTTTTTAAACCTTTTGACAACCACAAGATGGGCTTATGTTTTAACTGGAAAATGAAATGCAGCTGAAGATGTGTCGTAATTAACACGAAACCGGTTCTGCATGAACCATAAACTGTGACACCTTGGGCTGAACACGTAAGTGTCTATTTAATATGTTTATTTTAACAATACTCCTAATGATTATAGAAGTCATGGAGTTCAGGTTAAAATACATTTAAATATGACGGTTAGTTGTTGACAGCGAATTCCTGTCGTTCTTCTCCCCATTTCATTTGTCGTATGATATTTAAGAACGGTTTAGGCTTTTAAGAAAAGTTTTGTCCTGAAGGAAAAATGTCTTTAAATGAAGCCATGAGAGTCTGCAGTACCTACGCCATTTCGGCGTTTTGTAAAATGAGAACAATGTTAAATTTGAAACATTACTGTGAGTTTGTTTTTCGAGTGAAAATTACAAACTTGATGTCATTTTAACGAATTTCCTTTGGAATTAAGCTATTACCATCGTTTTCATAGGAGCTATACTTTATACAGTTTAGGGTCACATCTGTAGTTACACAGTTTTATATATTTATTAAATTTTACCATACTGTCTTTCATTTGAGGTGATTGAAAATTAATTAAAAAGATTATCCACTGGAATAATGAATAAAAAACAATGTATATTATCACCATTTTTAAACCATGTTAAACAATTTTTAGGAGGTTTACTAAAACATTTATCCACGTCACATGAACCACCATACCATTATTGTGAACGTATTCAAGTTTCATGCGAATCCGATGAAAGATTATCGAGATAAGTGTTTCAAAGACACCTATAATTAACATTGTCCTTATGGGACTAAAAATCAAAATGGTAGAGGTACTGCAGACTCTAAGGACATTTTAATCACACAAATGTTCATTTAATCATAAATTAGGTTTAGAGACACATGTTAAAAATAAAATTGTTTTACAATATATACAACCCAACAATAAACAATAACAATATCAAATGAGGGGGTTCGCACTAATATTAAATATTTTAATTTGACCACCATATTGGAAATATGGCCCAAATAATGGCGGCATGTTTCGAAAATTAATTACACACTTGAAAGCAACATAAGAAGATAAAGGGAGTCCTTAATAAGAAGTATACTGTCAGATACAGAAATAACAAGTTAGCTACTGGATAACTTTAAAGTACTGAATGATTCAAGAGTTGATTTTATTTTATTTATTTATTTATTAAAAGCAAAAGTCAATACAGAGAGTTACAAACAAAGCTCGCAATTAATAAAGTTTAAAAAATTTATATTAATTATTTAACATTAATATCTAATTGATATCTGTATAACATCAATTAATATAATTAACAATAAATTAATATGTTAAATCATTAATATTAAATAATTAATATTAATATTAATATTAATTATATTAATATATTATTATTAATTAATATTAAATGTTAAATAATGAATATTAATTATTATCATTAATTTCTAATCAATAATATTAATTATTTTAAGTAATTAATATTTAACGTGGAAAATAAGTACTAGCCAACTTTTTATGGATTTATCAGGAATGTTTTTTGTTTTAAAAACAAAACTTTAATAATCCTCGGAGGACATTTAGAAAAACTTTAGAGAAACGCTCATTACTCGTTGAAGATTTATGAAAAAGTATAATTTCAACGTTGGAACACTCATAGATTAAACCTACTCCCAAGTTTTGAGTTGAGGTAATGGTTGAAACTTCTGCTTTATCTAAATGATAAAGTTTTAATTGCTTGTCTAATCATACCTGACTAGGGAATATCAGTGAAGCTGTTACAGTACCTTCACTAGCTTGTTCGCTTGTGAGACAAGCCTTAAGTTAACTGAAATCAATTACAAAGTTATTCATTAGTTTATTCATTAGAACCAACATTGCCATCATAGTACTCCACGATCTATTTTCTGATTTTACATCCCATTTTGCTGTACCTTATATCAGCAGTAATTTTTGTTGTTCTAACATACAATTTACGATCACCACCAGTTGGTTAGCGCGGAGTAGAAAACAATATACCTAGGATGAATGATTTTTTTCAAAATAATTCAAGATCCATTGATTGTTTTTTTTTTATTTATGACCGGCACGAAAACAACATTGTAAACGCGTAATGATTTTCTTAGACGGAAGAAGCACGTTGGTCTTTAGAGCGTCGACAGCCTCTAAGCCTGTAATTAAATACTATTGATTCCAGTCAAGAGGAAGGGCTCTGGAGCACTGTAAACAACATCAGTTTCTTTGATTTTTACTCTCTATTTTTATTTAGATTCGTGTCAATCATAAAACACTTGCCAAGGGTCCGCCAGTGATTACTCTGTAACAAACCTTCAATAAAGTTTGTAGCTTTTGAGTTGTTTCCATTCATTCCTACCAACACTTACACAAATGTATAAATACGCACAATTTCTCTTTTTTAACTATGAAACAAATCGAATGAAATTTGCTTGATATAAACGAGACGTTGAGTTAAAGCTGAAAAAATACAAAAAATTTGTACTTGTCAAATAGGTAATATTATACTATTATGCGATATTTCAAGCTGTAATCGAAATTATAATTGTTAGTTAGATTTCCTCAAAATATCACATCAATGTTGGTCAAACAATTTTAACATTTATATTAAGAGAATTAAAACTCGACAAAGTAATCTATTTTTAAGTAGGCATTTTTCAGTAATTGAAACCGATTAATTATCACCTAACAACTGAACAAAACTAATTTTTAGGCACTTGAATTTTGTGAGGGAACTCAATTTTTTAACCGTTAATACGTATACCGGTTAACTAAATAGTTCCCCTCTTTATATAAATTCAAACGACTTTTGTGTAGGGCCTATTGCTACGTATATGACTATTCATAACCATAACAAAATTATAAGAAAACCTGAGTATTGGTGTTAAACTAGGCATACTAAAAAATTTATCAACTTTATAAACAGCTGTATACCAGCTGTTCGAACCAGCTTGAATACTCATTACTTTTCACTTTCAAATAAGGGTTGCTAGTTGTACCTATTTTTTTCAAATAGCAATCCCCTATACACTAATATAACATATTACTATAGTATAACAATATATAACAGTGTTTCGATTTTTTTGGTTCAAACAACAACAAAAAGTGGTTTTGCAAAGAACCGTACAGTACCGTACAGAACCGTACAGCAAAGAACCGTACAGTTTAATTTATCTACCATTTTTATTTCAGTAAATCAGGGTTAAATAGATATAAACGAGGCTTTCTGCTGAATCTGAAGTGGAGTTTTTCTTTTGGAAGTCATTACCAGTTTAACGATTTGTCATCAGCGGACCTTCAGAGGGGTCGAGAATTCCGACACAGAGACATTGAATAGTATCATTGGACATTTACACTCTAGTTCACACAGCTTGTATAGTCCGTTTTTTTATCTGATCCTTCTAGGGAGGGATTGTGATGGGGGTTTGTTTATCCTTGCTAATATCCCATTGGCTGGAGCACTTTGGGGTTTTTTGTTGTTTTTGTTTTATTTTACTGTTGCATATCAGCTGGTAATTTTACACTACAACATATTGTGCATCAGTTTTACAATATTATTGGTAGCAGTTGTTTTTTAATCAGTTTACTTTTTAACTGTTACTTTTTAACAAGGAATAGGTTTGGCTTAGTAATATAACAGCTTACTAGGGGTTACTGAAAGACATTAGAACTTATTTAAAACTTTTTTTGAAGAAATCTCATACTCGAACATGTTTGTCACGAGTTTAATGTTTTATACAGTTTAAATCTCTCCCCCACCCCAATATTCTCGTGAAGGATCAGGTTAAAAAAAACTACCTATAGTACAGATCATTGCGTATATTTCAGATGACAGTGTAATTTAAATAAAAGTCGTATAAAATGTAAAACAAATCCTTGTGATACCATTGATAATAATAAACCGTAAAAGTTGAGACAAAAAATCTAAACACAAATTAACAATTGTTGTCCCTGATATTTGGTTACTTGGAATAGTACAATTTCTGTTTTATTCACATCGGATTCTATTGAGATATGTTATATATATTGAGTATTTTGTGTCTTACAATTTCAACATCTCTTGGAAGATTGGAAGTCATATGTATTAGTACAATAGTTATTTATTAATATTTTATTTTAAATATGTCGTTAAGTGTTCGTATTTTGTTTTAATTATTCTTCGTATACACGAATGGATTTATTTTTTCATTTGCATGTCTTGATTTGATAGTTTCACGGTCTAAGAGCAATTTTTATTGTTAGCTTTGAGGTTCTGTTCATTACAACCACAACCCCTCCTGATGAAGCTTTTGGTCATGCGGGCGAACCATAGGGGAAAATGGGACAGCTGTAGATAAAGGGATAAAGGGTTAAAGGGATAAAGGGATACTTGTTATGAACATGAAGAAGCTTTCAACTCATCCCTTTTAAACATTTCATACGTAAAATTATGCGCGGTGTCTTGTCTTCTTCTGTAACGAACAAATAGTGAAAGAGCTACATGAACTTTTTAGTATTTATATTTTCTATCATACTCATGTAATTGATGGACATTTTAAAAATGTACCTTACATTTTTAGAAACTATCTTATTAATCATACTTACCACCAATGTCAAAAGACCTTCCTTAAAATGATACTATTCTTGCATCAATTTAATTTCAAAGAACATATTACTAACAATAAAAAGGAAAATATGCTTGGAATTTAAAGTTATCACACAAAACTTTGATGGAACTGTAGAAAAACAATAAAATATTCCATCAAATATTATTCATCACTCAACACTAAACAGATCGGTTGCCCACTGCCTTGGGTCACTGCAGAATTCGTTGGAGTAGTGAGTCGTTTCTACACCTTGTTGATACTAGCCACTACTTCTACAATACATCAATTTTTCCTATGAACATAAACTATTATCAGATCTAAATTAAGAAACATATTTTATTGTATTAAATTGCATCTAAGACATGTAAAATAGGTGTTAACAAAATGCTGATTATGAAAAATATAAATTTAAATCATTGAATGATAAAAAAACCTTTAAAAATAAGTCTTTAGCTTATTGTTAATATCAGTGTAAGGTATGGTTCCTAGATTTGCCTTGGCCAATGAAAAATGTCGAATCCCCAAGCAAATGCTCTAGAAACCCCTAAAATTTAAAACGAGAATTCCAACCATTTTACTTTATACAAAAATGCTTTACTCCTTAGTTTTTTTTTTTTTTTTTTTTTTTTTTTTGGAAAATTTCATCCAACAAATGATAAAATTTTCTGAAACTTTTTCATTTTTTTGTTCATATCTTTAAGATTTTCTTTTTCATACAATAATAAAAACTTATAAGAAATATAAAAACAGTAACAGATTGGAGTTTCCTATAACATGACTTGTAGTTTTTTAGTAAAATTTGCATTTGAAATAACAGTATTAAAATAAATTGTTCTTGTGCCATGTTTGTTGAATTTAACAAACATGGCACACATGCCATTTACATAAACATGGGTGAATCGGTGGCGTAGTGGTTAGCGCGCCGGACTTCGGGACCATGGCAGCGATGTCGTGGGTTCGAACCCGCGTTCTGCCAGTGACTTTTATCAGTACCTTTCACCTTGTACTGTAGCGGCTCACCCCCTTACTTTGTCTAATAACTATCCACGCACAGATCAATAATAGTCTATGTGGACGGGGCAAATTAAGGCAAAAAGAGGTCCGCCAACCTCTTTTTTTAATAAAATAAAATAAATAAAATTTAACATCATTTACACCATTTACATTATTAAAACCCTTAACTTGGTTTAAGGAGCATTCAAAACAATCAATCTAATTGTCGATGTCGGGATCATCATCATGGTTGTTGCGGTCATATTGATATTGGTCCGTGGCAGCCACCATGTACACACCAAAGCTTATGATCAAATTAATCCCTTAAAAAAATCAACAAAATGTGATTTTTTGCAAATTTTAATGTTTAACGCAAATTATTTATTTTATTGGAGGTTATTTTATATGTTATTTAAAACTTTTAACCAGAAAAAATTAAAATTCAATATTTTTAAATAGCAATTGGTGGACTGAATTATTTACGTTAGTTAAAAATTGTTATTTTTTTACTGTGCTAATAAAACTGGATGTGGCAAAAGAAGGACGCCGGTGTGCAGTGCAGTGCGGTGCGGTGAGGGGTAACGCGCTCGGCTGAACGTGAGAATCATAACTGTGCAAACTGTTCCTCGCCCTCAATATCTACTTTATAAAGGTAAATGTTTGTTTTTTGTTCTTTTAGCTATACTGGGTTTTTGATAGTTAAATGTAAATATTAACCTATTTAATGTTAAGTTATACTGTAGTTTACGAAAACTAATGTACTCTTTACATTACTGTGCTTCTTTGTTTGTTTATATGGTATAATTGTGATTATAATTATATACGTATTAATTAAGGTAAATCACAATATTTTAAAAACTTTCTTTGACTAGCGATGTTAAATAAATTATGTAGCATTTTGGTATCAGTTTCTGCATTTTTGAAGATTTTCTTATTCGCTAACCTGTTTTTGTACATTACCTAAAGATCTTACTTATACTTACAAGAAATTTCCATTCTTGTTAATAATAATCTAGTACATGACCACATTTTCATCATAGTATTCATTACATACCTTAAATATAAAAATTGTTTCAGTACCTCATCATGGTATCACAGTCTTATTATAAAGTACAGTATCAAAGAATTACAGAAGGTACGATTGAATAATTTCTGCATTGTGTCAACAAAAACATTATTAAATTTATATTTACTGTAAAAAATCCTTTAATTGGTTATTATTAAAAATTAACATAATTGTTTGGCTCTTTTGAAAATCTATAAAGCTTTTTTTTTTGTTATTCTCAAGCGATTTTCAAGTTTTTGTTGGCGTGGATAGGGCTTGGTCTGTAGTTGTTTTTCGCCAAAAACTGATGAGGATCGAACTTATAATAAGGGTGCTATGCACAAATTAAATTAAGAAATTTTCCCCATTAGAATAACGTTGGTATTGGGTTGAGCATTTTAAACATCTGTTAATGTACACGTACATGTTGTTTATTTGTTTGTTTTTTTTGTTTTGTTATTATGTACTGATTTTCACAATATATTATATTGGTCAGATGTCATTGATTAGAACTAAATGTTACTTTTTTATTACGTCTAAATAAATTGCTCGATTTTTGATCAGTAAGTACACAGGTTAATCTAAATCCTTATTTAATATTTTACAAGTCAAATCTATACTTATTTAATACGCTAAGGGTTTTTTTGTCTTGATAACTCCTACAATTTTCAACCGATTTTCAAGTTTTTAGTGTCGTTGGACAGGGCTTGGTCTGTAGTTGTTTCCGCCAAAAACTGATGAGAATCTGACTGAAAATAAAAGCGCTATCCACCATTGAAATCTAAAAATTTCCCATTTAAATAACATTGGGATTGAATAAAGCATTTTAAACATATGTTAATATCAGCTGTAAATACGTGTAGTTTTTGTAATTACAGATATTCACAATATTGGAATGGTTGGATGTCATTGATTTAGAGCTAAAGTAACATTTGTACTGTATTAAAATAAATTGCTCGATTTCGAGCAACACGTATACTAGTACGACTAAAATCTCTTATAAGCTTCAACATGTTATGTATAGTTATTTCATTAAGTAGTTAATGGTTGGCTAAAAAAAGCCATCAATTGAAAATGCTTTTGAAAACTTAAGTTACATAAAATATCCAATTTTGCACCTTAGGTAAACATCAGTTATAATATACCAGTGCTTCCGAGTGAGCCCAAGTGTAACAGCGATATCAAGACGGAGCAGGGCGAGGCTTCTGGAATGAGTCCAAAATGGAACAACTCAGATAAACAGACGGTTCCCGGGGCCGAGTGGTTTGGCCAGTGGGGGCTTATCGATATCTGGCCTTCTTATTGAAACTTGCCGCCCTCTTCCTCCTCGTTTCTTAATATCCCAATAACCACAAGGGGTTTTATTTTATACTTTTTTCATCTTAAGGGGTTGAAAAGCTATTTTATTCTTTTAATTCAGTATTAAATAAAGATATTTGTACTATTGGGGTTTAATTTTTCATTGAAATAACTATAGGCCTATGCATATTGGATTTAGGGATTGCTATGTTGGCAAAGAATCAACTGAAAAAATGGCTTAACATTTATTATGCTAAGCAATTGTGAAACAGCTCTATGTTAGAGAGATCGACGTCCAGCTAAACAGGACCATGAGAGCCATTAGTGGTACACTCATGGCAACTCCTGTACCCTGGCTCCCGGTGCTGTGTAATATCGCTCCTCCTGAAACAAGACGAAGGGATGCACTCATTAGGGAATACACAAAGATCTTATCTGCTCCACAGCTGCCCATCCATGATTACCTACCCCAGAATGCGGGCCGATTGAGGTCCCGAAAACCACCTCTACGAACAGCCTCCCAGTTGATGGACTCGAACTTCACCATCCATACAAACTGGACTTCCTCCTGGGACGCTTTTCAAGGTCGGAACCACTTCTTGATAGATGACCCGACCGTAGCGGTTGGTGGTATAAATCTTCCTCGGAAGCAGTGGACTATACTCAATCGTTTCCGCACTGGAGTGGGAAGATGTAATTATTGGAAGCACAAATGGGGAATGACACAAGACCAGTCATGCGACTGCGGAGCAGAGTATCAAACTATGGAACACATAGTCGAAGAGTGCCCACTGAGTGCCTTCCCCGAAGGATTGGCCGGT
Source organism: Neoaliturus tenellus (assembly GCA_030545055.2). NCBI lineage: Eukaryota > Metazoa > Arthropoda > Insecta > Hemiptera > Cicadellidae > Neoaliturus > Neoaliturus tenellus. Next base: position 177,200,516 of record CM061533.1, on the reverse strand, counting down.
CTGCATAGCTCAAGTGAAGCTGGGCTGCAATGGCTGAGCGCCCTGGATTTAGCTCTATAAAGAGAGATCTAATTTTTTTTATTTTATTTTAGTGTTTAGATTTTTACTTATACTGACTCAGGTGCTCTGCACCGCAGAAATTATTTTATTATTCTTAAACCATGGTGGCTGGCTGAATGAGCCATACTATATATATATATACAGCTCTATGCTTTTAGTCATTTTTTATTTACCTCAATATGTTAAAATTGAAAACAAATCCATACAATTCTCTGTTATGGACAATTAAAGAAAATTAACCATAGTATAGATTAAAACGTTGTTATTTTCAACTATAAGCTATTTGATTTTTAGTATAAAGTGTAACTTTATAACATAAGGTTAAAATTTAGGGATTTAACTACATGATTTCCATAAATCTCCAAATGACATTTTAATGCTCTCTCATACGCACCCGGAGGGTTAACGAAACTCTGGTTGAATTCCAGATTCTGGAGTTTTTTCTATCTCATTTGTTCCATCAATTTATGAATCATTTTATTCTCCACCATGTACAACGATTAATCCGATAACGGTTATTTTATCTTCCTAACTTATATTATAATGAATATGAATATTTATATGAAGATGAACAGTTAGTTGGAGGAAGCTTTTTTTAATCAATTCTAACTACTAACTATATGCATTAAAGTTGCATAGCTTCATTTATCTTTTCAGTTATTTATTTTTGATTAGTAGTGCATGTTCAGTTTGGCGTCAGTTGCTCATGACTGAACGAAATAGAAAATATTTATAGCACAACCAACAAAACAAGTGAAAGTTTTTAGAGAAAAACACCTAAGCTGTTTTAGAGGCTGGTTCTGAGTCCTCTTTAAGTTCTACTTATAACTATACAATACGAATCTCCTCCACAAGCAATTTTCCCATCCGCAACGGGAGGGTGGGTCGTCCCAACCTCAATAGGGTTTTGATCCACGGAAACATATCTTGGAAGAGGACGAACTTGGAAATGTATGACTTAAAAGCGTGAATGTGTGCTACGACGAGCTACGACCAGCCTTATATTACTCATTTAGACCTTTTAAAAATATACTTAAAAAAATCTTTAATGTGTTTTTTTTCAATAATAATTTGATATTTTATATACGGTTTTTTATTGATAGTCAAAATGAGCATAAATAACTATTGTAATAAATAAGTATTTACGATAAATATTTACCATAATTTCGCATGAAGGATTCCAGTTTCTTCTCTAAATCCTACATTACACCGACCAACAACTCTTTCTTGAATTATTAAGTTTGTCCCAATTACGTGTTTTATGGTTATAAACACAACTCTTAAGGTACCCACACACAAAAATGATTCTTTGTTCCCTGTACATAAAATCCCATCATTGTGTTGGCAAGGTTCCTTGGCTTCCCGACTTTCAGTGGGTAACTTTTTTGTATGGGAATACTTTATGGAGAGTTTTTTACATTTGAGGCGCCCAAAAAAGACGTGAGTAACGTAACTAAATTGCACTAGATACCATCTTTTACACTCCGCGCCCGACGGTCGCCCGCAGCGTCACATATAAGCCACCTTTAGTATAGAGCGCCGAACGACGGGCTGATGTATAAAAGTTGCCTAAGAAGTCATACCTTGTTCAACATAGCTTTTACAATATTGTAAGTTTTCTGTAGTTTGGAAAGTGAACTACCACTAATGCTACGCTATATTCCATTGCATTGTTCATGTCTAGTAATAATTCTATTATTAGGGTTGTCCCTTAATGGGTGAACATAGTTGACAGTCCATTGATGATACTGTACTTACACACACTCAACACGCCACTCGACTGTCGGTTCACACCTGTGTACACAAGGCTGTATCGCTCCCAGCCGTCATTAGGGCCAAAGTTAAGCCACCCCAGACGGCTTACTCTAAGCTCTGTTGTGTTTTGTCTTCATTATTTAACTACTGTACCTTAGGAAAAAGGTTTACGAAGTTAATATATTACGAGGTTGACTATATTAACTAATGAGTAAAGAAAATGTTTTTTTAATAAGTTTTTCTTAACTTTCTATACATAATACAATATAATGTAACATCCAAAAATTGATTTTTTTTAATGTTTAGAATTAACATTATAAATTTTGAATAAATTTTATAAACTACGTAGTCGTGGTTAAAATTATACAATTACACCTCTAAGCAAAACAATGCATTTAAACGTATGCTAAGAAACGTTTAAATTTGCTGTCTAGGTAATTTTTTTATGTGTGAAATTCCTTTTATGTTTAACTTAAAATATATTAGACTATAGTTGTCTACTTGCACATCTTGTACACAAATGGTTAAGAGTCGTCTTCACCCCTGGGCCAGAAGCCCACTGTTGCGCAATCGGCAATGTTAATCATACGGCTTTTATGCTAAAACGTGGTTTTGTATTCCCCTGTTTCGGACGCCGTTTTTCAACCGATTTTCTTGAAAGTTGGTAAGTGTTTAGTTGAATACTAATATTAGGTTTCTCAAACCTCGAAATTTTGAAAATTTTACTAAATTTTGAAATATTAACTAAGGAAAATTGAGGTACTTTGCGACGTCACAGAGAGTAATATTTTTTTTAATTTTCAAAATTTCGAGGTATGAGACACCTAATATAACTCTATTCAACTAAACACTTACCAAGTTTCAAGAAAATCGGTTGAAAAACGGCGTCCGAAACAGGGGAATACAAGACAATGTTTTAGCATAAAAGATGTATGATTAACATTGCCGACTACGCAACAATGGGCCCAGGGGTGAAGATGACTCTTAACGCCATTATTAAATGTATACAATTAAATCTGTATAACTTACTTGTGCCAACGTAAGCCTACATTTAGTCAATGATGTAATTTCTCATAAAAATGTATATCATCAATCACAAACTGGACTGTGATTGGTTAAGGAAATGGCAATCCAGCCTGAGCCGCCAGCCGGCGACGGGAAACGGAAATTGCACATCTACCTTTCAATCTGACCAATCAGTGTATGCGTCTGTTTTTACTGAATATTTTACGGTTATCCATTTAATATTTTATCATAGTTTATCTTTATTAATATCTAAATTCATTGTTAAGCTTTTATGCCTAGTTGTAGGCCTACTATTGTTGTAAAATTGTAATTGTACAAAGACCACTTTCCAATAAGAGCTGTAGTTCATACAGTATGGCGTGTAATATAATGGTGGAAAAGCCAAGCCGACTACAAAGTTTAATACAATGTTTTGGAATCATTGAAGTGGGGTTATCTTCTGCCAGCATAAACACAACCGAAACATTTCCTTTGGGACCCTGTTTAAACAGCAACCCTGTAGGAAGTCGCTTGTTCGGTAACGTTTTAGATAATTTTAATGCACATTAAAAATCACATTAATTTTATTTTGCAAATAATTCTTAAAAACATATTTTTACATTTAAGATTGTAAGAACTTGTTGTGACATTTGTTTTTCAATTGTTATTTTCACTTGGAAGATAATTATTCAAACTTTCCTTTTTCACCAGAACAACACCTGATTCACTCGTTTAGTTTCATGCTAAATAATTAATGACGTAAATTAAAAATGCTGCATTATAATAAATACAATATACTAGATTTTTTCTTTTTTAGCATAATTCATTTCATAATGACCTGTCGTAAGAAATATACTAAATCAATAATGTTTGAGAAAGTTGTGGTTGGCATTTTCGTTGTCGTCTGAACTTACATAGGCTATGTATCCTTAGAATTAATAATTATTTTAATTAGGTGCATCTTAGTAAAAGGTTTTACAAATATCATTTAAGTTACTATAACACTTTATAAAGCCCTATAAAAAATATCAATAGTGATTATATCTACGTAAAGGAATCAAAATAAAATTATTATAAAATGCATTACAAAGGAGTCTTACAAAGCACAATACACAAGAGAGACACGTGTGAAAGTGTATTGGATTTGCTGTCCATTCGATCTATTGGACAAAGTTTCCTTGAGAGGATTGAATAAAACTCCCTCATCTGATGGGGAACTCCAAACTCCAATCCAGCGCAACACCTACTTTGGCAGAACGCCACGTGCCACGCCACCATCGCGGTTGGCAAACACACCAACCCTAGAAATCGTTGTTTTATACTTAGACTATTTTATGATACAAAAATTTAAAATAAAGGATTATTTTTTTACCTTCATGTAATGAAGCTTTGATGAAAGTGATTTCATGTGATAAATTAAATAAATTGATGTGTATTTCATTATTTGAAATGACAACTCAAAATTGCCTTTGGTGCATCATGTTATATTCATTTTCTACGTTTCAATCTGTACGGTCGTAAAAAATCAATTGATTTCATGTTTTTATAGTTAATAAGAATGGAAATCCATTTAATTACACAAAGTAGTTTTAAAAGGATAATTATTTATTTATAATGGCAAATCTAGTATGGAAAACTCCTCGAAAAACAAGGTCTAGCTGATATTCTCTTTTAAGCTTGAAACAAATTACATTTTTGGTTCATCGCTTTTGTATTTTATTATTTTTTTTAAATACTTTCGGTTTTGAAAATCCAAGACATTATTTGTAAGTCATTGAACTTTCATGAAGCTGCCTTTTTGTTGTTAAGTAAAAATGCTATATAAAAATAATAATATAATAACACAATGAAGGTAAATGTTTTCAAATAATAGAATGTGGTTTAAGTACACAAAAATGGAGTAAATAATAAATAGACTCCAAAATAGAGTGTTCCAAAAGGAGGGAAAGTAAAAAATTTCATCACCACCCCAGCACATCACCTCCGATTCCCCTCGCTTTTGAGACCGAGGACGCGCCTTTCATCCAAACAATACGGATCCAGAGACTCCCCATCAGACCGGCATTTAGACGCACCGAGTGGAAAGCTATCAGGGAGTAGCGCGATCAGTGATCACTGGGCACCGACACTGCAACTCTGCAACACTGCCACACTGCAACACTGTACCGCTGCAACACTGCCACACTGCAACGCTGCAATACTGCAACACTGTAACACTGGAACACTGCAACACTGCAAAACTGAACCGCTTCAACACTGCAACACTGCAACACTGTCAAACTGCAACACTGCAATTCTGCAACACTGCGTCGCGACTCCATGGCTACGGTACTTGTAGAAAAAAGGTATACTGGGATGTACCTTTTAAAATTGCTATTAGTCTACAGTTCAGAACAATTTGACGTGAACCAAACAGAATTTTTATCTCATCTTTGGTTTTTGCGTAGTACTTCACTATATTAACGCTCTATATTTATTTGTTTATTTCTGTAATCTAGATTATGCAAACAATTAATTTACCGATTTAATTAACAATTAAATCAACTTTCAGTATCTTCAAACATTGTTTGTTGGTGAATTAGTTTTATGTTACGGATATGGAATGTAATTAAAGGGTTTGAAAAATAAAATGAATTGGATTACTTTAAATAATAAATGTTTTTAAATTCAAGTTCTGTCTTATTTTGAGTCATGGATACTTTAGAACAAAAACCAAAGATAAGGTAAACACATACTTTCTGATGTGATGAAACGGCGAATAATTTCAGCCGAGTCGTCGGGGGACTCGCACATCCTCCCTTTGAAAGGATTATTCTCATCAACCCTGAGACTTGTCGAGCCATCTCGGCGCTATATACTGCTGTATACGAGTAATAACAAAGCTCCCAGGTGGGATTAGTCTTGTAGCCTTAACATGTAAAACTATTTCTACTGTGTGCAATTTTCTATAATCAACTTGATTTCTAGTACTCATTATAGAATCTCTAACACATTGCGTGTACTTAAAACTTAATTACGTCAAGAATTAATTTAATCTAGAGAATTCATTTAATCTTCATTAATTTTGTCTTAATTTACCCTAGAATAAGTAGTCGTTTTGATGGTATTGATGACATGTAAACTACAAATCATATGGACATTTTTTGACGTTTTTCATTGTACATTTCGAGTTTTAATTTATGAAGATGAGTTTAACCATACATGCAGAAAATGTTCAATGGAATGTTTTAATAGCAACAGTAAAGCATAATTTACTAAAAAACTTGAAAAAATACGGGTTTCTAGCATCTTAAAACGTTGCTTACGATTTGTATAAGTGGTGTTAAGCAGTACACAATCGGCACCTGTGTTAGCATTGTATCGGTTTTGATCAATGTTTATTGTTCAATCTTAATACGTTCCCTATTTTTAAGTGAATTAATTATGGAGGTATAAAATGTGGAACAGTTAGTTTGTATGACTATGTAATAGTATTTATTATTTGTTTAAAACACCTCTCTATTGCAGTAATACTACATTATAATCGTGTACAAAACAAATCGGCAAGGGTTTTGTTGCATGTGATATTCCTATTTTTTCGCTTACTGTGGCCATTACCCCTCCCCCCAAACTAACCTAATGTTTCATAACATAAAGTCTTCTATTGCAACACAGGCATGGAAACAGATAGTTAAGATTTTTCAGTTATACAATTCGATAATCGAATTTTTCACAAAACCTGTAAATCTCTTATATTAGCATTTGTTTCATAAATATATATTATTTATGCGAGTACTTTAAAACACTACTGTTTATTATTTTTAATCTTTGCAAAGAACAATGAATATCCTTTTTTTATCTTTAGAAATTGAGTAATTTAAAACTCAAGTGCGTGGGGAAGACTAGTTTTGCAAAAGTGTCAAAAGCATCACTCAATAATAACTCGAGGGTTAGGGTTCAGTATTGAGCACATTGATGAAGGTGTTTTGAATAAGTCGCTCACGGGTCACCCCTCTTAGACAGCCCCTTGCAAAAGGCATAATTGAAAGTGGTGTGCTTTGAAGAATTTCTTATTTTACACGACTAGAAAGATGTAATAAATGATAAATCTATTGTGGCTTTTTCATAAACGTAGTACCCCAATAATATACAGTAATATGGTTTCACGGTTCGGTATTTATATTCCATTTACATATATATGTGATTTACCTTTATGTTATGTCTTTTATGGTCACTAATAATTAAAAATGATACTTATCCTTATTATATGATTAGTATAGTATAAATAGTATAAATTAGTACTATAGTATAGTATTAGTAGTATAAATTAGTATCGATTTGTTTCATATAGACCCTACAAAGTTTTATTTGACTACTAACTTGTTCGTGTAAAATCAGTAAAATCAAGGAACAGAAGAAAACATATGCTTTATATTGGATATGAAATGCTTTGTATACAATGCTAATAAAGGGTGTCCATAAAATATTCATCCTGTTTTAAAATACTTTATTGAACTTACAGATACATGAATACTACTACATATTGCATGAATTGAAAGATAAAACTCTCAAGTTTTGTTTGATAACACTAAAGGTGCTCAATATGCTGCCCGTTTACAGTGAAACATGTTTCCAGTCATAGGCGTCATTTGGGGGGGGGGGGGGGGCAAGGGGGGGCAAGGGGGGGCAAGGGGGGCAGTTGCCCCCCCCCCCCAAATAATTTCGGTGATTTTTTTAAAATTGGAAATTAAAATGTTAGGTTATGTAAAATCGTGAAATTTTTGTATACAACAATTATAAACTTCTGAATCAGTCTTTAACAAAATATCTACTTTAATTTATTACGTAAAAATCTTAAATTGACTCAACACCCCTTCCCAGAGTAAAACTATAAATTAACTTTGCAATCGTTATCTTTGGCAGGAAGTCACATCTCATGTCTGTCCTGCTACCAATGTGTCAGGTAGCGCAGCTTAGAGGCAGACAGCAGTATCAGTTTAATTCAAAATGCGCATCTGTATACATTGTGCGCAATCGCGGGTCTTAAAGCTAAACATCAATAACGTCAAGAGAATGAGACAGATGTGTTGATTGTGTCATGAAATTTTAAATTTTGTTTAATGTATTGTAGAAACACCATCGGTCAAAAAAGGTCGTGTTCTCTGGGGCTTTTGGCAATAGAAAGATATGTAAAAATCTACATCAAAAAAGTAATAAATGACTTTGATTCGCGGCGAAATAGACGGCTTAATTTGGCATGGTCAGTTAACTGAACTAACGTGTTCTTATGCTTGACCAAGAAATACAGTGAATTAAATGCAATAACTAGTGTAGGCTACATGTTGCTCGAAATCAAGCATTTTAGTTACTATACTGATAAAACATTTTCATCACTCCGTATACGAAAGTGACAACTTGCCGTACAGCTGAGACCTTGGAAAGTAGTCATTTCCCAAACTGTCACCGTCAGCTGATTTTACTGACCTGTACGGAAAGTAATGTTTGTAACATTACTTTCCGTCCAAGGTAAACACACTTTTCCGTACAGCAACAATCAGCTGGGTTTAAAACAAATTAAATTTTGAATTCCAGCTTTGTTTACTTTGTCCAATGGCGAAGAATTTACAAAAATAATCCTCCTTTAAAACTTCCACATTTATTAATAATTGCGTCGTGATGAAAAGTATCGTTCACAACTCGTCCGGAAAGCCCATTTCCAGGCTCGATAGTGTTTTCCACGCTCGGCTTCGCCTCGCGCGTAAAACACTATCTCGACCAGAAATGGGTCACTTTCCGGACTAGTGGTTAAATATACTAATCATTTCCTACAACAGAGAAATTTTCATTTTCTATAACAACTCTTGGTAAACATTTTTTGTGGGCCTACACACACTTTGCCATCGTTACCTAGATACCTTGGTCTTTTGCATAGCTTAATACCTATAACGGCTTACGGGCTTCAAAGTCCCTAATCAGCCGCCTTTACAAATTATTCCAATAGTAAGAATAGCTGAATGCCGATGTTTCCAATGTTTGGTGAAATCATTGTCCTCAACCACTTACCTCCAAAACTCGAAGTGAAAGCATAAGTTTAAAAAAAGTAAAAACCGTTGAATCATAATTTGAATGAGAATAATTTTATAATATAACATCAATTATAATAAAAGTGAGATAGATAAAGTGTGCTGCAAACAGTAGGCCTACCACTGTCACAATTAAACATCCTTCAATATACAATTCAGAACCCTTTACACTACAATTTGTGAAACGCCCACAACTTTGTTTTAAATATTTTCCGCATGCATACTGCATACTTAAGGCTCCGGTCTACCTACCGCCTCGCAGCCGCGGCCGCAGCGCTAGGCGAGTTTTGGCTGCAGAAGTTTACGGGAATCGTGTTTTAAAATTAACTCATTAAGATAGAGATTGACTCTTAACTTTTTCTAAAAGTAGAAAGAAGGAGACCGTGACTTCTCTATTTTTAGAATTTTTAAATAAAATTTCTAATTTCTGCTATAACTGTCTAAAATCATCTGTTTTTCTCGATACAAATAATGCATGAGTTTTTTTAGAGTCGTGTTATCTTCTGCTAAATGCAGCTATAACTAAAGTGTTATATCAAAGAAGAATGACGGTGCTAAATTTACTTTGCTACACTTTGGAAATTATTTCATCAAAACTAATAGAAAACTTCAGTTAAAAATCGAGAAAAGCAGATGATTTTAGACAGTTGTAGCTGAAATTAGAAATTTTATTTAAAAATTCTAAAATCAGAGAAGACGTGATCCGTCTTTCTAATTTTGGAAAAAGTTAAAGAGCCAATCTCTATCTTAATTGGTTTGTTTTAAAATACGATTCCTGTAAACCTCTGCTTCTATAAAACTCGACATTAGAGAAAAACAGATGATTTTAGGTGGTTATAGTTGAAATCAGAAATGTTATTTAAAAATTCTAAAACCAGAGAAGACGAGATAAGTCTTTCTACTTTTAGAAAAAGTTAAGAGTCAATCTATATCATAATTAGTTAATTTTTAAACACGACATGACTCTGCAGCCATTAAACTCGAGTAGCGTTACGGCCGCGAGGCGGCATTCGGTGACGTCGTTCGGGCTCAGGTAGACCGGAGCCTTGCCTTGGTTAAACATAAACTCTTTTGTGTGAAAAGGTAGATATAGTACTTTCGCCGATGTCCGATGTTTACACTTTACAGGTGTTTACTTGAAAATCAATCAATTTCCTTATGATGGGCTATCAAATGGAAAAATTACGAACTTTAAGGACTTGTAGGTCTACCCTATTTTTAAATGGAATTTACCGATTTACTTTAGAAACAACTTAACGCGAAGCTCTATACAATGGCACTAAAATCATTACAATCTATTGAAAATGGTGGGAGGAGTTCCTTGTACAAAACCTGTACCACGTATTAAATATGTATAGATGATTTTGTAAATCATTACTTATCTTTTTTTTTTTTTTGATTACTTAGTAATTTTTTACCTTTCTTGTCCTCAATAGCAATTTAGGTAATGTAATGGGCATTTTATACCGTGGCTGTACTGATACTAACTATCAATAGTTAAATGATAATTTTGTCCATTATACAGAAGACTGCAAAGGCGCTTTGTCAAAAATAATTTTTGATAGAGATAAAAAAATGTGTTTTACCAATGTGTTTATGTAGCCTATAGAGTTTTTTAGTCTGTGTATCCGACTGTAAATTTTTTGAGTTGTAAATAATATACAATAAAAATAACTAAAGAGTTATAAAATGATGTTTTTTGTATTTTTATTTCAACGATTTAGCATCCATTAAATTTCTTAAGGTGTTTTACATCACAGTAACCACTGACAGTTCCCAAAGAATAATGACCTTCTACGCTACATATAGAAATTATGTTATATAATCAAATTTTACATGCATTAGGCTATTGATTTCATGAGTTTTCATGGGTTTGTGAGATAATATTATAAGTTCACAGTTTATGGACAGCTTAGTGTCACAATGTAAACTTAATTAGCTTTTAACAGTTATTAGCGAAACTTAAGATGTTTTTGGCGTATTTGTAGGAAGGGGGAGGGGGGTATGACCTTATGAAAATCTTGCCCCCCCCCCAATCAGAATGCTGAAATGACGCCTATGTTTCCAGTCTATGTTGCAACTCTGCCCAAACGTTGGTAAGCATATCCCGGCTTACTGTTGTCACTGCAACACGAATCCTTTCTCGGAGCTCTGGCAGGGTTTGAGGTAATGGTGGGATGTATACCCTGTCCTTCACATAGCCCCAGAGGAAGAAATAGCATACAGTAAGATCCGGGGAACGGGGTGGTCACCTTAGGAGAGCTAAGTCATTCTCAGCACAACGGCCAATCCAACCTTTAGGGAGTCTCTCATTCAAAAAACTTCGGACATCGTTGTGCCAATGAGGTGGAGCCCCATCCTGCTGGAACACGAAGTCTTCCATGTCCTCTTCAAGTTGGGGAAACAGCCATTGCTCCAACATGTCCAAATAAGCAACACCAGTTTGGTCTTTGACACTGCACAAAAGACATAATCCCTCTCATGTTTCATAAAGACATGCGGAGCCTCAGACTCCCAAATCCTCACGATATGCTTGTTAACCTTTCCACTTAAGTGAAATGTCGCTTCGTCACTAAATACAAGATGAGCAGAAAAATTTTCATCTTCTAAGTAGTTTTGAAGTTCGTTGTATAGCTCTTTACGTTTTTCGAAATCACCCTGTTGTAATTTCTGGAGCAGCTGTAGTCGGTATGGCTTTAAGCGCAGATTTTTTCGTAAAACCTTCTAAACGGTCGACTTAGCTAAGCCAAGTTCACGGCTAGCATTTCTTACCGACTGTTGAGATCTTTGTTTGTAGCACTGCCTGACCCTATTTATTGTATCGAGAGAGACACTTGGTCGACCAGGATTCTTACGTTTCAGTAGGCTTCCTGTGTTTTTGAACTGCCCATACCATCGCAAAATGCTCTGATTAGTTGGAGCACGTCTTCCAAAGTGTCTGAAAAACTCACGCTTGACAGTTATTAAAGAAAAGCTTCTATCATATCTTAAGACACAGAAGGGGTTTTCTTCAATTGTAGAACGACGAATGAAAGTAAACAAAAAGCATAACTATGAACAATAAACATATGCTTATAAAACTTAGGAAAATTCTCTTTAATCACATGTGAGTACCAGTGTCGTGGGAAAAAAATTAGGTGAGATATATGTTATTAAAATAGGATGAATATTTTATGGACACCCGGTATATACGATGCTTTATATACGATACGTAATATATAAAAGTAGACATACAGGCTGTCAGGAAAATTGTTTCAGGAATTTAGAAGATGATTGTTGTAAAAGAATAAAGAAATAATTTACATAAACGTATGTCCTCAATTGCTTTGTTTATCCGCATGCCACCAATTTGTTGTTTTTTTTTTGTTTTTTTTTACACTTGATAATATTTAATTCGGATACGGGTTGTTATTTTAAATTTCTTTGTGGAATGAGCAATGTTAATTCTGAGGAAAAAGTTATTTTTTCCAGTGTGTATTTTCAAAATTAGCATTTTTAATTTCAATTGAAAAATCTTAAAACGGTATACGTAGAATTTTTTTTAACTAAATAAAAAATTTCAATTGGGTTTTAAAAATTTCAACAGTTCAAAAGTATTTAAGTGGCTAAAAAGGTCTGATCAGAGCCTGTTGAAGGAGGGTTACGTTTAGTCAACACAAAACCAACCGAAACATTTCTCCAGGGACTCCGTGTAATCACAGGGCAACTCTCCTTGTTTGATGTCGGTCTAACTGAAATTCACTGTTATTGTTTATCATTTGTGATTTATAAACAATATATAATTTCATAATTCGATTAGCAAGCAGACGAAATTTAATTCAAGTTTCAAAAAACGTTGTATTTATTTATAACCAAATTCAGATAAAAGCTATTTAAATTGTGTATAATTTTTTTACTACATAATTAATATACAAAGCCATTTTTGAGAAATTTTTCTAAAGTTATAATAATAAAAGATACATTAAGTTTACCAAGTTACAAGCTTTACAATAAAAAAGTGCATGGAATCATAAGCTGTACATTAGTGTTAACAAAGCACACAGTTTTTGTAATTTTCTTTAAGAAAAAAAAAAATGTGTCAGAGTAGTTTTTGTAAAAATTATAACCCAATCTGCATTATGCGTTTGTCTTAAGAGTTATCTTCACAATTGTAAAAACACTGAAAACATGCCTCTATATTCCTCTGTTTCGGACGGTGTTTTTGGACATTTATTGGTAAAATTTATGTTTTATTGTAGATTAAGGTTAGATATAGGTCCCTCATACCTGATATATGAGTAAAAATTAATGGTATAAGTACAAAAAATATCTTAAAATTAAGGTAAATAGAGTTAATTGGCGACGTCACAGAGAGTAAAATTTGTTAAAATTTCAAATTTTTGGAAATGAGGGGCCTAATATAACTATTCAACTAAACACTTACCAAGTTTAAGGAAAATCGGTTGAAAAACAGCGTCCGAAACAGGGGAACAAAATACCAATGTTTTGCATAAAAGCCGTATGGTTAACATTGCCAATTGCGCAACAATGGGCTACTAGCCTATGACGTAATAATATAAGTGAAAGACAAATGGTAAAGACAGGCCATCACTAGGTTCCCAATATTTATTACAGTTTATGACCAAACTCATACAAATGTTCCAACTGACGGTGAGTGTCGTACTCGTGGTGATGGTGGTGATGTACGGGCACGTGGACAGGCACCTTGACGGGGTAAGGCACCGGCTTCTCTACTGTATAAGGCACCTTCTTCTCCACAACGACCGGGTAAGGCTTGGGCACAGGCACAGGGTAGGGCTTCTCCACAGGCACCTCCACCTTGTAAGGCACCTTCTTCTCTACAGTGTACGGGACATGCTTGACGACAGGCACGTGGACGGGGTAAGGCTTGTCCACAGCCACTTTTACAGGGTACGGCACGTGCTTCACCACCGGGTAAGGTACTTTCTTCTCGACGACCACGGGGTAAGGTTTAGGGACGTGGACGGGGTACGGCTTGTCGACGGGCACCTCGACCGGGTACGGCTCCTTCTTGTAGACCGTGTACGGCTGCGGGACGTACTCCTTGACCGTGTACGGCACTTTCTTCTCGACATAGACGGGGTACGGCTTGGGCACGTGGACCGGGTACGGTTTATCGACTGGTACCTCGACGGTGTAGGGCACTTTCTTCTCGACGATGACAGGGTACGGCACAGGCACCTTCTTGGTCACCGTGATGGCTTTGACGTGCTCGTGATGATGTTGGACGAGCTCGTCGATGTGATGATGGTCAAAGTGTTGAGCGGAGGCGGAGGCTAGAGCCGCGAGACACACAGCTGCTGCCACTGCGAGAGCCATCGTTGATGTGTGCTCCCTCAATAGAAACCACAGTTATATATCCCTCCTTAAGTGCTGATTGCTCATGCCACTGCATTGTATTATATAACGCTTATTAACATTGTTGGTAAGACCCCGGTAGCTAGAGAGGCTAAGTCTGTGTGAGGAATTTATGGTGTTATGGTCTGAGTTGGTAGTTATATCGGTTTTCAAGTATCTAACAACGTTTACCACACTTTTATGGCAATATTTTGAAAAGCCAAATAGTGCACCTTTACATTAAATCATTGTTTCTATCAAGATAATTATAAACTAAGTTGTTTTTCTGATGTATAAAAATCGAACATGAAAACAAAATACATTCAAGAAAAGTTACAAAATCTATACTTATTTAATACGCTAAGGGGTTTTTTTTTTGACTTGAGAACTCCTCCTACAATTCTCAACCGATTTTCAAGTTTTTGGTGTCGTTGGATAGGGCTTAGTCTGAAGTTGTTTCCGCCAAAAATTGATGAAAATCGGACTTAAAATAAGGGCACAATCCACAAACTAAATTTGAAATTTTCCCATTAGAATAACATTGAGATTGGTTTGAGCATTTTAAACATCTGGAAGTCTTCTCTAAGTTAAGCTTAAGACTTCTATTATAACGTTAACGTACAGCTGTAGTTTTTGGTGATCACTGGTATTCACAATATTGAATTGGTAGGATTTCATTGATCTAGAACTAAATGTAACTTTTGTATTGTATGAAAATAAATTGCTCGATGTTGAGCAACACGTGCACTAGTTATATTAAAATATGAAACACATAATTTGTTACATGAATTAAGAAGAGATCAAATATAAGAATTATTTTACCTGGCAGTCATCAGAAGGATAATTTGAATAATGTTTAAATAATGAATAATGAATAAATGTTTTTCTTTGTTTGGGGGGGGGGGGGGTAGGTTGGGAGGTGGGAATTAGAATTTTTTATCACGTTTTAATGTGGTTTTCTTTAAAATTTCCAAATAATTTCTGATTAATTATTGTTTATTTCGGATTTTACATACTTAGTCCTTTGGTTATAATATTTAGAAAGTTTGTCTTGTCTTTAGTACGTATTTTTGAACTAGTTTAGTCCCATTGCAAAAATCTTACAAAGAATTATTTATATTGAATTATTTTCATTGAGTGTTTACAAAAGGGAACAAAACATGTATATAAAAAATATGTTGTAACCTTAAGGAATAATTTGGTAACTATATTATATTTAAGTCTAACTGAAACAACATAGGCTACCTCCTCTTGAATACGGAACGACACCTCCTCCCCAGATAGTGGAGGAGGTATGAGGAGACTGTAATGGCTACAGAAAACGGTAACCTTTTGTGTTTTTTTAGGAATTTAGGAAGACACTATTCAGTATCTGTTGCTGATATATATTGTTAGGTATAATGATTAATGTCACAAAAACCACAGAAGCGCAGGTTTTATGCATTGCATCTTAACTTGCCTTTTTTTAGGGAAATTATGATGTTTTATTCTTTCTTGTTTTCATTAATTCACTCTAAAATACTTCTGTTTAACCACTTACACCGTCGGCAGCAGTAAAATTATATAAAAATTCTGTTAATCCTCAACACTTCTGTTGCTTTATTAAAGTTATAAGTTGTTTCTAAGTTTATTTTTCAACTAATATTGAATCTTCTTCCAAAACTAGTTGAAGATGTTAATACTTTAATTAACTCCTAACTGGAAAGAAGCTGGGAGCGACAATCTCTTTTTACTGTATTCTCAGGACAAGTGCAGTAATTGAAGACAAATAATGAAAATACTGTACAACGCTAATTACTGTTTTGTACCATTTATTATAACTTTATTAACTCTGTCTTTTCATCTCATATAGCCTCCAATGTTATCGTGTTTCATTATTTTCGATCTATTGTAATACTATAACTACTGTTAAAATCTGCTATAATACCGACATAGATATCTACGATGCCTACATATATGAAAAACTTTTATTTTTACATATTTTTTAGTATAGTTTTTTTTTTTTTATTACATAACAATATATTTTATTACATCTCTTCGTCATTTCTGACAGTGTTCATTTAATTCCAAATGGGACTCAAATTGTAAAAAAAATTAAAACTGTTTGTTTAAAACAAAATATATTTACCACAGCTAAAAAAATGTAATATTTTAAAATATTACTCAACGTCATGGCTTGGAAAAGTTAAATTATTCTTTAAATTTTTATGATGTCCTATAAAATGTGCCATTGATACATTGGGGTTGTAAAGGGACTAATGCAATTCCTCCCCATTGCTAACACAGGTGTGTAGGTGTTATGTAAACTATTTATTTATATTGGTTTCCTTCCTTATATCTGTTCCTAACCCGAATTATGTTGTGTAACCCGAAGATTGTCGGTCATCCAGTTTGAACAGGGTGATTGTTCATTGAATATAGAACGTTATATTATCAATCTTCAGGTAGGCCTATCTGATGGTTGATGTTGTGTTGCAGATTGTGTCCATGTGCAGCTGTACCGGGACTCCAAGGACCGCTACAACAACGGTCAGACCAAGGCGTCGCTCTCCCTGCAGCACTTCCTCGCCGTCCAGTCAGGTACCACCTACCCCCCCCCCCCCCCCCCTACCAACCCGGCACGAATATATAACTATGAGAGTTAATTCATTGTTGTCAAATATATCCTGGACTTTAATGTGTACTGTAAGACACATACAAAAAGATAACCCCAAACAAGTAGAGTGCAATGAACTCTCGGTTAAAATACATTGAGGGGGAAACGGCTGTTACAATTTCATGGGGCTGTTTTGACTCCCAGATAACATGTCGTATTGATCTTCAATTCAATTACTAATTATTATCATTTTATGCTCTTAGATGCTAATTCCAACGTTGTAACACTTAAAAAAAAGAAAAATTAAATTTAATTGGTAAAGTTAGTTTTTGTGAATAATTTTATCAATGGGAGACACCAACAAGTTTTACAATACCGCTTGAAAAACTGCAAATTGTACAATTTTTAAACTATAGTATTACTATCTCACATAAGTAATACTATTGTTATAGATAGTTGACGTATGCATGTATGTACGATTGATGAAGTACCCGTTTTATTGATGCATCTGGAACCATTGATTTATACATTAATTCATAAAACTATTACAAATTCAATAAATAATCTTTAAATTCATCAATGAATATACTGACTTTTACTCGTAATGATTTTTAGGCTTTACACTGGACAAAGAGTCCAACACCATAGCGATTCTCTGTGAAGATGTGACAGTCATATTCGCCTTCGATACTCGAGAACAACTGATCCAGTGGCAGGCTAAAATAGCCATCAACTTAGGAGAAGGTGAGTGAACTATAAATCTAATTATATTTACAATTATCTTCCACAATTGATATATTATTTCATTTTTTGCTTTAAAAAATAAACTTGAAGTAATTTTTCGAGTTTAAGTTAGATTATTTAAACGTACAGAAAACACATACCTTTTTGAGTTTTTTAGCAATGAAATAACGCTGTTTAGTAAATTATTGCGGACATTTTCTATCACTGATTAGTAAATTACAAATTCACGACTTTTCGGGATCTGGAATCTGATCCCGCCTTCAGGTGGAATAAATACTTAGAACATAACAAAGTTAGTAAAAACACACCAGGTGAACCTGGAGAAGTCCATAGCCAAACTTGAAATCAGTGCTGTCTTGTGATTGGTGCAGTATATTTGATTTTTATTTGCATTGTTTGACTGCTTTCACAGTTTTCTGTTTAAGCTTTGTGCATTTATTAGTGTTTTATTTAATTTTTTGTGACTGCCTTTTCTGATTTCATGTTTGGCTATGGACTTCTCCAGGTTCACCTGGTGTACATTTTACAGTGATGGAAAATGTTCGCAATAATTTACTAAACAACGTAAACTCACCATCACCAACAATGAACTTTACAAAGAAAACTTTAAACGTACAGTTACAGAAATTAATGAATTATCATAGGAATTTTTACCCATTTTACATAAGAGAATGCATTTGATCAAATTCAGGTTCTAATATTCGAATACTATAGATATTGAACTAGGTTATACTATAAAAAAACCTAAGAAAAATATAACAATATATTCTAATATTTTTAATTTAGTGCTAAGAATTAAATATAACTTTAAATGTAGTGTTTGTTTAATCAAATGGTCCTCCGGTACAGAATATTTTCGATCAAATTGGTTCTGATATTAAGTGTATTTTCGTTCTAATGGATCTGCGATAAAGTGCATTTTCGAAAAAATAGTCCTGCTTTAATGTGTCATTTCGATCAAATAGTCCCACGTTAAAGTGTCTTTTTGATCAGTTGGTTCTGCGATAAAGTGTTTTTTTAATTAAATGGTTCTGCGATAAAGTGTCTTTTCGATCAAATGGTCCCAAGGTAAAGTTTCTTTTCAATTAAATGGGTCTACAATAAAGTGTCTTTTCGATCAAATGGTTTCACGGTAAAGTGTCTTCTCGATTAAATGGTTCTGCGATAAAGTGTCTTTTTGATAAAATGGTACTGTGATAAAGTGTTTTTTCGATCAATTGGTCATGCTATAAATTATTTTTTCGATTAAATTATGCTAAATGTACTATACGTTGCAGACGAGCAATTCCTGGTGCAGATCTCGTCGGCGCCGCCCCGCAGCAAGCTGGCCTCGGGCCCCGCCAGGCTGCACGTGCTGGAGAGGAGGTTCTGCCTCACGGCCGGTGTGCCGCCTAGGCTGCTGGGCCACTGGCGCATCGCCCAGCTCAGGTGAGCCTATATACCGTACCGGCATGTAGGTTATATATGCAGCTACATACTCCTCCAGAATGTACGAGTGTTGCTGAGGGAAATCGTTGTCAAGTCTGTTGGCCTCTTCGGAAAGTCAGACTGAATGAGTAGCCTATATAAGAACACTACCAGAGAGTAGAGATAATAATTTAATTATTAGTCGTTGCAGTAATACAGTATTGCATATAAGTTACATAATTGGTACAGTCCTAAGGTCAACTATAAACTCTTTGCAGTGTTTAAAATGCGTTAAGTAAAGGTTTTAGGATAACTATTTCTAGTATATCGTTTATCCAATTCTGTTCTTTGTCATTTTTATAAAATGGTAAATATTTATAAATGTGATCTTAAAATAAAAACAAGCTTTATCTTAACGCTAATGATTCATGTTACTTTTTGTCATCACTACTTTGTATATTTGATGAAACAACTACCATGAGCATGTTATAGATTTAGCAGTTGTACTCTGTTTGCAGGAAGTACGGCGTGGTGAACGGGCGGTTCTGTTTCGAGGGCGGCTCGCAGTGCGGGCGGGGCGAGGGTCTACACGTGTTGCTGACCGACCGAGGGGACGACGTTTGCCGAGCCTTCAGGTCCGCGGCGCGGGGCGACACCCCACTGGCCCGTCGGGCCTACCTACACGGTACCGGACTACCTAACATTTAATTATAGCCCCGTTCATTGTATCTATGGGGAGGCTCGAGTGGACAGAACCGCAAGGCGCTCTCCGGTAAACTCGAACCTCTCGAAACAGAACAATGGGACACGTATCGCTATCAAGTATCAATAAAATAGTAATGACTACCTAGCAAGGGTCTCTTGCTACATTTCATTTTATCATAATTGTACATAATTTTTCTTCGTATCATAGGAAAGATTTCTTGGAAAATTCACTTTTGTAAAAAGTATAGATTGTATTTTGTGAACGGTATATACAGACCAATTCCCTCTTGTTTCCTGGTATAGTTATATCAGTTGTTTGCTGGATTTTTTGTGTCAAGTTAGATTTGTTTAAGTATTGAGTTGGGAACTCTATCATTATTACTATAAGCGAATGGTCCAATTTACACATAATTAGTATGGTTTCTTACCTACGTACTTTTTAGCCTTCACTTGCTCTTAGTTATAAAAAAAGTTTATAAACTGTTAGTAATGCAAAACACTGTCAGGATCACTAAATCATATCATACACTTTCAATTTCACCCCACGCATTACAAGTGACATGTTGCAGTCCGGGAGCGGTCCATCAGCAGCAGCAGGACGGAGGCGAACTTGTGCGAGCAGCTGGCCGACTGTCGCTCCAGGAGCCAGGAGAACATCTGCTGGAGTTCTCCTGGAGACTGGGGCGAAGTGGAACCGACCGCCCTCTGTCACAGGGTGAGAGTTGCACTGTTTTCCACTGGCATACGTCAATAAACTCAATATTCAACCTATCGAGCAAGGTCTGTAGAGGAAAAAGCATAACTTCTTCCTAAAGTCACCTGAAGAGCTATTTTGTGTTCCGGATATGAAGCATCAAAACTAAAACGGAAGTCAAGTTACGTTATAATATTTACCATTACACAGCTGCTTGAAAAAGAGAATGAAGCAGCCTTGCCACGGATACATATTTATCGTAATGACACCATATTACTCTATTTTACATTTGGATTATTAGTTAATAACAAACCATTAGATAATGACCAATTTAACAATTATCAATCAAGGTAAATATAAAACCATAAATTATACCCTAGTTTGCTTTGAAATTCCTTATTTTAGTAATAGTTGAGACAAAAAATGTCCAACACAAACGAGAACGATTGTTGTTTGCTGTAGCGTTAGCAACACTTGCAGGCAACAAAGAGTAATATATTGATTTTTAAAATCTTTTTAACTAACAAAACCTCTGTGGCGACATCCAAGGATGTCGTAGAAAGTGACACCATTGCTCTTATGGGATGTAGCTCACCTGGCCCTATCTTACAGTCATCTTGCCTATCGAGTGTACTTTGTTTTATGTCATTTAATTGTATCATTTAAGTACGAAATTCCGGAGAAAGATCCCAAATATATGATACATAGAGTAGTGTTTTTCTTCGCTACTGACATTTAGAAAATAGACATTTTTGTTCTTTGGACACCAGTGGTCGATCAAATATTGCTTCCTAATTCCAAGAAATGGAAACTATGTTAACCTAAGAAGCATTTCTCATCGGTGCCACCACTCCAGTAGTTGTGTTTATTCCATGGTTGCCCCCAGGATGCCGTGGACCCCGTGTCGCGGCCGCGCTGTCGCAGCTGTCACGTCCGCCTAGCCCGCTCCTCCACCGTCACGGGGTTCACCTGGACAATGGAGCACTGTATGTTGACCATACACTCATCATTTAGCGACATATCGAAGAAATTATTTCATTAAAAAAACCTTGTAATGAGCTTAAATAGCGATACAATAACCCTACATGTAAATCAACTAATAAACGATTAAAATGTACACCAATTATTACTAACTGTACAACAATAACTTAATACACTTATTAAAATCAACAGTCATTAATTAATCTTTCATATACTGAGTCTAAACATTAAAAACTCATTTAAGGACCGTCTTACATAAATAATGTAAAAGATTTTATCTTTCAGATGTTTATATTGTAGAATTTTATATTGTAGAATCTTATATTGTAGGATTATAAAGTCCTTAATTTGAACATGAATAAAAATTTTACTAGAATTGACCTTTTCGAATTTCTAGAATAACTTTTTCAGAATTTTTAAATTCTAGAATAACCTTTTCGATCCTGAGAAAAGTTATAGTAGCTTTTTAAAGGTTCGATTCCGGACCCAGTTGCCATTTGTCATTGGGCTATTAATTAATGATGATTTCTAACAACTGGTCGATGTTAGATAGTAACAATACTGGGGTTTGGACCGTTCCCCGTCAAAACGTTAAAAAAATGCCACTGACGTAGAAACACCCAAAACAAAACAAAACCAATTCAACTTGAAATATACTTATTTAGATATAATAATACTTCGAAGATTCAAATTTTAAACTTGAAGAATTATCACTGAAACACAAACATTTTCTAGTCATTACTGCTACTGGTATTATAAGAACAAAGTGTGTAACAAGAAACCTTCAATTGTACAAAATTATGTTTTATGTATGTTTTCAAACTATTTTCAATAGTTAATAATGCTATACATTATTAACCTTCACTCTGCTTCATACTAAATGTATTCAATTATGTTAGTCATTATCAGAAAATCACATTTTAACTCATGTTTTTTGCAATTTTTATTACGTAGGCAATGTATTTTTACTGTTGTGTATTAATATAACTAAACTCCCAGTCTGGTACTTTAGGTTTTAATTATGATACTGCGGAAATATATGATCACATATAAATCAGAGTGTGCGTCGATGTGGCAAAAATTGCTTAACTAGGTGGAATATTCAATGGATTGTAATCAGGGAGTCTACGTCAGTAGATTTGTCAGAAGATATTACACCCATTTAGCATTTAAAAAATTGTGTCCGTATTAGCCAAAAACTTTTCAACGTTTTAAAATTGACCAAAAATTAATTTAAATTCTAGTATGTATGCTTATCTACACCGATATATAACGATATCTATATAATTGTTCCCAAAACCAAGTTCCCAATTAATTATCAAGCATATTTGTGTACTAAACGAGTCTATTCAATGTTGAACTATGCATTTTCAAGTTAAAAATTTAGTATAGTTCTCAGAAGAATTATTTTTTAATTATCATAAGTTATAATAATAATGCACACAGTATAATGCACAACATACACGAGATTGCAAAAACAAGTTGACTGACTGGCTCAGAAGAACTTAACTTTTCTTAATCCTACTTAAAGTTTTGTCTTAAATCTTGTTAATAAACAATTACTTTAAATGTTATGTGAAAATTACATAATATTTCTTTAATTTTCAGGTGGGCTTGGCCAAACTTTGTCCAAATCCCCCAGTTGCGTTGAATCCCGACAAACTAACCCATCGGTTTCAATTTGGTAAGATAAAAGTAATAAAACTGTTTCTGGTTTATATTTTATTCAATAAAAAAACGTAGTGCCTTAGGGAAAAAAGGTCTGGAAAATTTACTTCTTGTACAACAAAATCGAATCCAAAAAAAATTTCTATCGTTTTTACCTTTTACGTTTTCTTAAATATTTGCTCATTTGCAAACAATGTTACACGTGACCTTTCAACTTTGGCAATAACAATCTTGACAAAAAACTGAACCTATTTGAATTTTATTCCTCCTAACAACAATTTTTCATGGTGTACAAATAAAAATTAAAGCAATTAAAAATGCTACCTGTGAGTATTAAAGTGAAAACAAATGTATCAGGAGAACATTGGGTGTATATAAAACATGAGAATTACAATTGCTCTGTGCAATCTTGTAAGAGATAAATTTGATAACAGTAAATTAATATAAATGGTAAAAAAAACTTCGAAGCCAGACTGTTAAAAGAGAGATAATGAAGGAGGATAATTCATTAGTACAATTAACATTGTGTTTGCAATAGAGAGAGTGGGAGAGAGAGAGAGGGAGAGAGAGGGGGAGAGAGAGCGTGAGAGAGGGGGGGATGAAGAGAAGGAGAGAGTGGACTGGGGACGCCCTTTGATTATCAACCCGTTTACTCTCGAATTTCAATTAAATTATAATTACCTTTTAAGATGTATTCACTTTTTGCTCTTTTGTCGTCTGTGGAGTAGCGCCTTGGATGTAATTAGTTTGAAATAAATCATAGTTCACTCAAAGATTGTCTTCGAATATTAACAATTCATAAATATTTTACATATGTTTTAATGTTTCACTGGTTTACATAAAATTTTTTTTAATATATGGAGGTGCTGTATTTAAACTCAATTAAGTCTGAAAAGAAAATGTTTGTTATCAGAAGGTCTAAGTAATAATTTTAAGGGGGAAGTATGGTAAATTATTAAAGTATGTTTTGACAATTTGTGTTATAAATCAGTAAAGCCGTACATCCCATCGTGCATCAAACACTGTACCTTTCTGTATGACTACAGGGACCCCGCCAGTCCCGGCAGGCCGCCCCCACGGCCGCCCAAGACTAAGTCCTCGGCCCACCCCGCGGAGGAAGTCCTCAAGCGGCCACGGCCGTCGCCCTCCATGCCCGCCCTCCGCCCCACCCCCAGCCAGGGCCGATGTGGCTGCGACGCCGCTGCTAACATGGTGAGTACGAGGGCAGAAACATCGGGTGACTATGGGAACTATATTCATTGGATTTAGATATAAATGTTTGCAGTTTTTAGTATAGCTTGAGTTACATGCTGTTACATATGTGCATGCATTTTAAATAGTTTAGTGTATGAGGGTTTTGTCTGAATTTTAATGAAATCACACTTTTTAGGCGGAAGACTATTACGACACTCCTAGGAGTTTCAAAAACTCGATACTCGAAGAAACAGAAAGGTAAATTGTTTGATCGTTCCATGTAAGTTAGAATAACATCAGTTCTAATTGTACCTACTTCATATTTTTTTGAAAGGTTTTTAAATATATTTGTTTTCAAATTATTTACTTTCAAACATAAAAACATATAGCTTCGTAAGGACACTCAAATTTCAGTGCGAACCCGAGGGATATTTTGCCTTTCAGCTGAGCTCGTTCCCTACGGCCATTCACCTCAAGTCTAACATCCTTTAGTTTTTTACCACCAATCTTTCCTCAAAACTTAAAATGAGAACAGCGGTTTATAAATAAATATTGCTAAAAGTAATAATTTATTCATCACTTAAATTTTGATTCCTTAAGAATAACATTATCATTGAAGACGTGTGGGGCGGAGTTTTATGGAGGTTGGGAGGTTGTCGTCAATTTTCTTGAGTTGTCACGTCGAGAGCTTTCATTCAAGCACCGTATATGGTTGTAGGCCTTTTTACTTCTGGGGATGCTTAAACAGCTTGTGATGCATCCTACATTCAAAACCCAACTTCCATTTGCATATATACTCGTATATTTATCAGTTAAGTACAGTAATTTGTCTCAGTATTTCATTTTCCGTCATTTTGAATTCCAATGTTGATTGTAGGCTTTTTTCAAGTTTT
Source organism: Neoaliturus tenellus (assembly GCA_030545055.2). NCBI lineage: Eukaryota > Metazoa > Arthropoda > Insecta > Hemiptera > Cicadellidae > Neoaliturus > Neoaliturus tenellus. The sequence goes on along the minus strand of CM061533.1, from coordinate 177,175,394 downwards.
TAGATAGCTTTCAAGAGCCAAATTAATATCAGAAAAAACATTCATATTTTAAAGTATAATTTTATATGTAATTCAATGCGAATAAAATAATTTTTGAAACAAATGTTAATGATTTATTTTATCAGGTTTTAAATTATTAAAATAAGTTGAAAATTAACTTTTATATGAAGAATATACAATTGTACACATTCATTACAACATTTCAGATCAGAGATGAGCGGACAAAGTGTAGATCAAAGCTGTCACTGCCATATGAATACAGGGATGAGTCAATCGTTTTCAGTTAACCAGGTAAGTTATTGTTTCTAAGTTATTGTCAACTGCCAAGGTACAGTTAACGCATAAACTGAACATGTGATTTGATCGTGACCTCAATAAACTTATTAATTGAGACCAGTTATTACTTGAGATCTGATTATCTTTGCTCTTAATTCAGCTCTAATGTAGGCAGTCTATAATGTTTTATAAAGTGTAAAGTGGCGCTTTTCGTATCAGGTCAACTTTCACGAACTGGCACTACCCAAGGTCGTACAGTGACAGAAAAAAGGCCCTCTTGTGAACTTTATCTTCCATCTTGTTGATGAGTTTAACTGCATGAAAACCAGAATTTGACAAATTTTTACCTTGCTCAAAAACAGGCAAACCATTTTTGAAACTAACAAAAATGATCAGCCGATCGTCTGTTGGTGCTGCAATTTCACTGTATCAATTTAACGCGATCAGCTGATGACATCGACACCACATGATTCTTTTCTCATCTAACTTCACAACGATTGTATAGAAAAGAGTCGTTTTCGGAGTATAATTATGAAAAGTTTATTTCAGACATTAAATCCTACACTTCCCATTGGTTATTTATGAAAATTAAACAAAACATTTTTAAATTTTTTGCCATGTCTGATATATTGATAATGTATTATACTGTCAAAAGTATTATTTTTAGTCCAGCATGGTAGTTATGCAATAGGTAGATGTGAGGTTTTATTCTTGAAACTACAAACGTATTATATTGTATTACACTTTTAATGCTGGTTTGTTTTAGACTCTCTTTGGCTACACCGCGAATGGATACAAGAGCAATTACTGTCAAGGACAAAATGAGAGGTTGGATTATTTTTCTAACTTGGGGCATATCTATCAAAACGAGGAGGAGCCGACAAGTCTGTCATCAGATCCCGGGTGGCGACCCGAGACATGCTCCAAACAAGAACACTCCAGCTGCTGCTGCTACATGAACGTCAAGGCCAATACTCTCTGCCAGGCGAAAAGATGTGCCAAATCTGTCACCTTCTCTGGATTACCAAAGAATCCCTTAAGTGAAAAACCGAATTATGAAAACTTTGATTTCGCCGAATCATTAAAATACTATGAAAACTGTAAAGACTGTTACAATAAGTTAGTGCGAGAATTCGAGAGTGATCGGGAGTTTAGTTTTAATTTGGACAATAATGACTTTTGTAGAGGTTGCTCAATATTAAGGCAAAGGAATTTGAATCATCTTCTCTCAAATCATAAAAATACTCCGGATGACACTCAGGGTTATATAAAAATGTCTTCTCTAGCAAATATTACAGACAACAGTGATGATATTAAAGTAATTAATAGAAATAATTGTACTCCTACCCGGTCTTTCTCAAGACTGAGATCCAAAAGTTCGTTGTGTTTACATAGCGCATGTAGACATTCCAAGGATTATAAAATCCAAGCAATAAGTGATCCGGAAATTCACCTAATACCTTTAAGCCAAAAACGACCAAAAATATCTCTTTCGAAATTAATTGACTTTATCAGAAACCTCCGTCCAGTGACCGCACAAGAAATTCAAAGGCATGCCAGAAAAGTCAGCACACAGAGTTTTAGGAGTAGGTTGGAGGAGTCTCAATACCACTCGGACGACACTATATCCTCTGACACAATGGTCAACACAGCCAACGACATGAGTGTGAAGGGTTCGCTCAACTCGCTGTGTAGCGACAACACTCGCTTCTTAGGAGCCAACCGGTTCCTATCTGCATCTGAAATCAATCTGTCATTATCTTCAGTTCCGGATAGAATAGATGGACAAGAACGTGACATTGAAAAGTACAAAGAACACCTGAGGAGTCTTCAACTCCCGAGGTTACCGACGGAGTTTGAATGCAGCACCCATGATAGTTTCTCCGTAGTGAGGAGGTCGTGTACTGTCAACTTCAAGCCCGGACACAACCGAGACTCCTCGAGCTCAAATGACTCCGGAGTGTCCACCGCCTCTCTGCGGCTCCGGAGAACCGACTTCACCGAGTTTGAGATGCCCATAACGACGTCACTGTCCGCAAAGCTCCTCAGGGAGTACGCCCTCAGGCAGATGAAGAAGTCGTCCAGCGACCTCAGTCTGCCGAGGAGGTCCAAGTCGATCGACCCCCTGGGAGAGCTCGTGTTCCAGTTTCAGGATTCTTCTAACGCTGCGAAATCCACGAGCGCTCTTCTTACTGTGGTAGATGGTAGAGGTAGGTCTTACGAGGTGTATATGGAAATTTCATAATAATACGCAACATGTTTTTGCAAGGAACTCCTCCTACAGTTTTCAACCGATTTTAACGGCTTTTGTGTCAATGGATAGAGCTTGGGCGAGAAGTTGTTTCTTAGGTAATTTTGTAAATATCTAAACTGCAGGGTCATGCAAATCCTTACAGCTCGTTATTTCCCCATTTTATTACTTTGGCAAGGAACATTGGTATTTTTAACAAATGTAAAGAGTACACACATTGCAAAAGCAAGAGCATTCAGTAGCCATGGAGGATAAGTTGGTTCTCATGAAAATATTTCATGCGTAAAAAGTACATGAATGAAGTATAACTTTATTTTCAGTAGTAAAACTTAATAACTCGTTTTCGATAATTGTACTAACACTTTGTTCAATAAGTAACATCCTTTACTTGATTGTTGAAGCATTTTTTTACGAAGGATGGTTGGTTTATTAAGACCATGAGCTTTAGAGAGTACGAACAAATCACTTTGCAAAAGAAATTATTTATTAGTCAATTGCATGAATATAAAACCATAGATGAAAACAACTAAGAATGAAATGTTGGATTAAATTTTCTCAAACATTTTACCAGATATGCTTAAGTATTTTCCATACTAATGCTTGATACATCAAATAAATATATTTGATGCTGGATACATTGATAAATAAATATACCTCGTAATTCAAGGGTTTATCCATTTTTACTACTTTCAGCTGCGATTTTTTTAATAGGTTATCAAACTAAACAAAAAAACAATAAATTTATTATCAAGTTTAACATTACTGGAGATTGTTGTATTACATTATTTATAAATCCCCAAAACCGTTTATAGTTTAAAAACTCACTGCATCTTTAATATTTGATCACGTTCATGAATTTGAAAATTTAAAGCGCAGCAAAGGCACAGAATTTTAACTCATCTTAGGTCTCCTTCAATCTAAATGTTAGTTTACATCACTCATTTAAGTGGATGTTGTGTCGCAGAAGGGAAGATCCTGCGATTCATAGACGCCCCCAGTACCAGCAGCGGCACCTCTGACCTGTCCGACTACATGGACAACCTGTCCATCTCCTCCTACAGCTCCAACGAGCACCCCAGGTACAAACTACTGTCTCTTCATAAACAATTTCATTTTCCTTTTCATTATACTAGATTTGTAAATAAAGTTTAAGAGAAGTTATTTTTACCCTTATTGTACGTTAAAATGCTTCGACAGCAACAATTGGAATTTGAATTGTTGATTGTAATAGTAAAATTTTCCAAGATGGAAGTCTTGATGAATTTTATATTGTACCTCACGGCTTGTAAGAGCTAGCTGTGGTGAAGCAAGATGATATATTGTGCTTAATCTAGTTTATTTAGTAAAAGTTTTCTACAAAACGAAAAAAAATAACGTACCGTAATGTTTCTTTATAAATTTATTTTTATTATAAAAATAAAACAATTAATAAACATTGTAATATGACTCAAAAATTGTATTACTTTTCATTTCTATACATATAAAAATGTGTTCAAATTATTCAAAAGTATGACATACAGGGTATATGTGTTCTTGACCACAGCTTTTTCTGCTGAAAAATAATTTAAGTTTATATCCTCCAGTTGAACACTTCACTAATGACCTTTATTATCGATAAAGTAACCGTTGTAACCCAAGTTACTTTATTGCAATTTTTATGGAATATTCATTAATGTCTCATTTTTCGCAGTCTCCAAAAATATTATAAATAACTCACCACATTTTATAACTATTATTTTTTAGCCATATTAATATTGGAATTATGTTCGCCAAGTGTTATGTATAAAAAATGTTTAGGGCTATAGAAATATAACGTTTGATAAATGAGAGGTTTATATTTTATAATTTCTTGGCACTAGTTTATAAGTTAAATTTTTTCAGTGGTCGATTAACAGTAATTAACTTTTATTTTTTATCATAGTTTATTTTTATTCATATTGTCTAACACGACCACAGTACAAATTTCAGTTATGGCAACCTTAACAGAGTTTTCGCTCAGAGGTGCTTACCTAAAATGGACTTAAGTTTTATAATCTTTTTAGGCACTCGTTGCAGTAATTTATTTACTTTTCTAAGCATTGTTAGTTTCTATCAAAATGCACGATGTATTACAGGGTATCTAGATGTCCTGCACCTACATTGAAACCTCGGTCAGGAAAAGAATATCATAAAATTGGACATCTAAGCCTACAACCAACGAAAGAGGTGAGTTATAAACACCAGTAATGCAACTTAACTGTGTCACAGAAAAAATATGGACAAATCTTTGGGTTTATCAGATTACATCCTCGAAATGTTTAATCTTGCCAGTTATAATAATTTTCATTTTTAACAAAAAATATAGAGTCAGATTTACTTTTCATTATATTATACAGATCATTGAGAAACATGTTATGCAATTATCAAGATAGAGAAAAAACTAAAAACGTTTTTATTCGGATTGTTTTTATTTTGGAAATCGAAAACTTAGAGGTGGAATAAACCTTTTGATTAAGTGGTCAGCATGTTTAGTACATCCACAAATTAAACAAAAAATAATTAAGCCAATAATTACGCCACTAAATTAAGAACATGACAAAATATTAGGACTTGCAACCACTAAACATAATGAAATAAGTTGAGAATTGGTGTTTCAGGGCCCTGGCGGTCCGGAGGACCAGTCGTCGGTCTAAGGGAAGGACGGCGGTGGCTGCCAACCTGGCTGTGATAGTTTAGGCTTAAAGAAGGAACATTTTTTATTCAAAAGATTTGGCAATACATAAGAGTGTGATTTGTAATATGCAATAATAAAGTAATCTTTTTCTCATCTTTTTTCGATACTTATTCCTAATGTTTTAAATTGATGCTGTGTTGATTTATTTATTGACGGAAAATAATTTTTTTAACATATTATACGTGTATGAGTAACTACTAAGTGTATGTGTAAATCATGTTTGTTGCAGTAATTAACAGTTCATGTTTTAACGCAGAGTTCTTAGAGTAATGAGTAATAAAATTAACAATAACGGTAATAGAAATTTCATAATACACAAAAACAATGCTAGTAATAAATATTGAACAAAAAATAACATTAAAACAAAAGATAACAATGCACAGAAAACAAAGAAACAACAATTATATAACATTCCAACAAAAGCTATATAACAAGCGAATAGCAAGAAACAAGGTTAACTAACTTTAATGGTAGCGTAACAATGACAAAATACGTTGAGAATAACAAACTATATTAAATTTAAAAAATAACAACGTAACAAACATAACAACAAATGGTAATAAATATGACATGAGGGGTCGAGGTTTAGGTCAAGAAGAAAGCTTTTGATGATATCAACAATAGTATTTAAAAAGGTGACTTCAACAGGATCAAGGTTGGCTCTCCGGCCTCCGCTGAATTCTGAACATTGGAGTATTCAGTTCATGGGTCGTTATGAAGGCTGGCGAATAATACTCTTGACCTAGTGACTGCAGCTGGTACCTTATTTGACAGTTTCCACAAGAAGTGGTGGGAAGTTGATTGTTCCGTTGACTAGTTTCAGGAGGATGACTACATCCTCAACATTTCTTCTCAGCACCAAGGAAGGCAAACGAAGCTGGGAGGCTATGGAGTCAACAGGAACTTGTTGGTAGCGGTAACCAAGGTGGATTCCCACGAGTCTATGAAATCTTGTTTGAATGTCATCAACTCTTTTAGTAAATGTCTTAAACTGAACCAAATCAAATCATTTATAGTCATCGGACAATTTACATAGCATTGACAATAGGTCATATTCAGCTAAAATTGTTACTTTTACTGAGCCGTATGTTCGTTTTGGCGGTCCATGAGTTTTCCATAGGCGTCCGTATGTAGCAAAGTTTTCACACTTTTCGTTTAAAGTCTTCTCCTCTTGATAATTTCTAAAACTTTTAAATGATAACACCATATAATCATAGTAAACCTAAAAATAGAAAGGAGGGGAATTACTTATGGTAATTGAAGACTTGAAATACTACCTAAAACAAATTAGGGCTATCAATAAACGAAATTGCATATAAGTCAGTATTGTCATGTATATTAAAGTATAATGAAGGGCTTACATTTCCTTAAGCTGTTAATAAAATCTACCATTCCAAAGTGTCACTGACTTTTATTTGGCTAACCGCTAAAAAAAAGTTTTTAGTAAGTACTAGCTAGATAAAGATTTAGTTCGCTAACAAATATATTAAGATAAACAACAGTAAAATCAAGACTACTATATTCCTTGTGAATTCTAAGACGTTCTAAACCAGTGGTGGTGTCATGACGCAATGACAGGCGTCTTCGGCCCGAGGTTAATCTTTGTGGGGTTGACACTGACGCGAATATCTTGCAGCGACATCTCTGACATTGCCTTTGAATGTCATCCTGTCACTGGCCAACATGACAGAACATGTAAACACATACTCGGGCATGACATTGTGTTATACGCTCAAAAATTATTCATACAAAGATTTTTATTTTTAAATACCATTCCCAGCATTTGTTCATAAACATAAAATAGTCCACAAGTCTGTAGCCAAATACAATATTGATAAAATTTAAATTGAGAAAAGTGATGAATAAAAATTTTAACTTTAATCACAGGAACCATGCTATTCAGCCAGATATGCTATGAAATACGAGGTATGACAAAGATTCTATTCCCCGATTTCTACCTGAAAATAGGATATATACAAGTCGAAACATTATATTGTCTATTTAAAATTTCAAACATAATTATTTCAATATTTGTAACCATTATGTTTATAACTCGTAAGGATATGACTGCGTTATGCGAGGCGCATCGGTGGATTACAGAGTGTGAAATTAGGAAGGGAATGCGCAACACTGACCGACACACCGTTGGGTAATGTGACTGATAACATATAAAACCCAGCCGGTACAATATTCCTCACACACATCTCCACCTACCATCAGACATGAAGTGTCTTCTGGTGCTCCTACTGGTGGCCGCGGTCAGCGCCGAGGAGAAGACAACGGGGGACAAGAAACACGACAAGCGAGGGATAGAGGACTTTAGAGGACACGAATTCAGCAGTGGAGGCTTCGGGGAGCATGACTTTGGAGGCGGAGATTATAGCGGTCATGACTTTGGAAGTCACCACGGTTTTGGAGGCCACGACTTTGGAGGACATGGTCACCATCACCACCACGAGGTGAAGACCATCACGATAGAGAAGGAGGTGAAAGTGCCGTACCCGATCCACGTGGAGAAGAAGGTGCCGTACCCTGTCAAGGTGCACGTCGAGAGGCCGGTACCCTACCCTGTGGAGAAACCTTACCCGGTGACTGTGGAGAAAAAAGTGCCTTACCTGGTCAAGGAGTACATCCCTAAACCTTACCCTGTCGAGAAGAAGATCCCCTACCCCGTGAAGGTACCTGTAGAGAGGCCGGTCCCCGTGCATATCCCCAAGCCTTACCCCGTCTACGTCGAGAAGAAGGTGCCCTACCCTGTAGAGAAACACATCCCTTATCCTGTCAAGGTGCCTGTCCCCCGTCCTGTCCCCTATCACGTTCCTGTTGTAAAACACGTGCCTTACCCCGTCGAGAAGAAAGTTCCTTATCCCGTCAAGGTGCCAGTTGAGAAGCCAGTCCCCTACCCTGTGGAGAAGCCTTACCCAGTTGTAGTGGAGAAGAAGGTTCCCTACCCGGTGGAGAAGGAGGTGCCGTACCCGGTCAAGGTTCCGGTTCACATCCCGGTCCACGTCCACGAGCACAAACACGAGGAACATCACTTCGGGGGCGACGAGGGATTCCACGGCATCGGCGGACACGAGAGATACGGCCACGGATTCTAAGATAAACTTCTTCTTGATCTAGTACAACATTTTATAAGAAATTGTTCTGCATTTTTTGTATTATTATGTTAAAATGTCTGTAAATAAACAGTTTGTTAAACAAAATATCAGATGAAAATTGTATTCCCTTTTTCACAAACATATGAGGAACATTACTGCAGATGTCATTATTATTTAAAATTACCTGTATGTGTTCTTTAGCACATTATTTTTGTGGACTAATTGTTAGTAAAGTCGAACTGCAATAAATATAATCCTTTATCTTACATTTTTTTAAATGTCTCATTGTCATCATTTTAAAATATAATAGCATACATTATACAGCTATTACTTCCATAATAATGAAGAATTACTATTTTACATACTTCGACTAGAAATTTTTTTATATATTAATTATCTTGGATTATTTTTTACGTGTTTTCTTTCACTGCAGTATTAGATTAAAAAATTCACCTCAATTAATCCTAAAAATTAAATCAATAAATAAAATACTGAGGTTTGTATTTCTGTAGAGGAATTATTGTTCATTCGTAACATAAAACTAATATATTTCTAACTGTTTTAATAGTATATTAATTCCCTCAGGGGCAGTGGGCTTTCCACTGTACGGGTGTTTCTTGGCAACCCCGGGGTACCTGAGCCAAGCTGTGAGACCCTCCTCACAGTTCTTCCCGAGCTAGGGCCTTTCTTCTCATCTTTCAGGTCTTAGCTCACCGTCTTTATTCTTTCCTGAGCTAACCTTGCTCACCTTCTTGTTTTCGACCCCGAATCAAGGGTGTCTTTCCACCTTCTTTCGACCGGCGCATGCTGGGGGGTCCTGGGAGTGTCCCTGTTGTGTTGCAGGGACTGATGTGTGCCTCGCACTGCCGATGGTCTCCTCCAGTGTGTCGTCAGAAGCAGGCCGCTTCGGACCTTAGTCAGGGAGTGCGGCATGGATGCAGGGATCGGACTCTGCATTGCCACGGTGCGACCCCCAGCACGTCCGGCACATTTTGTGTATCGGTGCTGGGCAAACGGAGGTTCGGGCCCCGGAGTCCCGGGGTAGGGGTGTCTTATCTCCTACGGGGGGTAGACCTCCGAGGGTGTACCCGCTCTCGACCGATGAAGGGCCGCCTCTTGCCGCACGATGCGCTGGTGAAACAAAAGTATGGATTTTAAAATGCAAAACACGAACGATGATGAGATAGAGCAGGCCGCCTTTAAGCGCAGCTCAAGACTGCAGAGGTCTCCGACCTTGAACACTGGAACGCCGACGAAGGGTATTAAAACCACCCCCCCGCCGATGCCATTCAAGGCTCTTGGTGGTGTCGGATCGTCGTCCAAAACCGGACAGAAGAAGGAGGAGATCGGTATGGCGATGGAGGTGGCCGAGCCGGCAACACCATTAGCCAATATCCAAGGGATTCCTCCCAGGAAGAGCCCTCTTCGTGCGGCATTCGAGCTGCAAATGCTTCGTCAGCAGCAGGACGACGCCCACGAGGAGGAAGACTCACTTCTGAAGAAGATGAAAGCTCTTTTGAAGGAGATGGCCAAGGCCCTCTTAATTCAAAAGAACGTGAACAAGGCGATAAAAGAGGGGATCCCGAAACTCGAAGATGCTCTAGAAGAAATCGAGGAATGCCGGAAAATCAGGCTAAAGGCAGTGAAGCAGGAGCGCGATGTCACGAACCGAGTCATCTCTGCTTCGCCTCAAGCTCACCTGGCTGAGTCCCAGACTCAAGCCAGAAAGCGAAAGAAGAGGCAGAGCGGTTCTTCGCCTGGAAGCCCTGAGCTTGTCGAGGTGGACTCGGTGCCGAGACCGGTTTTTGTCACTGCGGCATCGCAGACATCTCCTGTCCAGGCTACTGAATCCGCCCCGGGCGCTGCCGTGATTCCAGCGGCTACTCCTGCAGAGTTTCCTGCTCCGGCGGCTAATCCTGCCTTGGCAGCAAACTCTGCCTCAACACCTTTGGGGGGCTGGAAGACGCGCCTGTCTAAGAAAGAAAGGAGGAGGCAGAAGCAAGCGGAGGCGGCTTCGAAAAGTGCGTCGAGGGTGGAGCGGACGCAAGTCTCGAAACCGGTTGGGGAGGCCTCTGGCAAGTCTGTCAGAAAGCCTAAACAACCCAGGCCTAAGAAGCCCAGGACAGAGGCAATCTTGATCAAGCCTTTAGGGGGGCGATCTTTTGCCGATGTTCTGGGTCAGATTAGATCGCAGGCCAAACCGGAGGAGACCGACACCGTTATCAAGTCTATTCGGCGAACCCAGAACGGGGATGTCCTCCTCGAACTGGGGAAGTCGAGTGACAAGATCGGTTTTGCCGCTTCCCTCAAGACTGCACTTGGGGACAAAGGCTCAATCAAGGCCCTAGAACTGAAATGTTCGGTCGAGATTCGGGACCTTGATGCCCTCTCCACCGAAGAGGAGGTGACCCGTGCGATCCAGGTGGCACTCCCGGAGATACCAGCTGATGGAGTGAGGGTATGGCTAACAAAGCCCAACCGAAGTCAACTCCGGATGGCTGTTGCTGAAATGGGCGAAAAGCACGCCAATAAGCTGCTTAGCCTTCAGCACCTCAGAGTCGGTTGGGTCAGTTGCAGGCTCAAACGGAGGGTGGTAGTTTCGAGATGCTTTCGCTGTCTCGGTTTCGGCCACTCCTCCCGAAACTGTAAAGGGCCCGACAGGAGTGCCAACTGCATCCAGTGTGGAAGCCAGGGCCACAAACGCAAGGAATGTTCCTCGAGCCCCTCCTGCTTCCTCTGCAAGGATTCAGGCTCCAGTGCCCTCGGTCACTTACCCGGGTCTGGTCAGTGCGGTGCCTTCAGAGCCGCACTTGAACAGGCAAAAGGCAGCGGCCGGTAATTCGCATCCTCCAGGCCAACCTTCATAGATCCTGGGGAGCTGATAACCTTCTAGATCAGCTCGCCCTAGAACTTGGTGCTGACGCGCTCCTTATCAGCGAACAGTATCGGGACAGAGACCCAAACATTTGGATCTCGGACAGCCTCGGTACTGCTGCATTTTGGGCACGTAATACACGAGATGTCTTGGTGCGGAGTCACGGGCGCGGCCGAGGATTCGTCTGGGTTCGGTGTGGGGACGTGACTATCTTCAGTTGCTACCTCACACCCAACGAGGCCGTCCAGGACTTCCGCGACAAGATAGATAACCTAGAGGAGTGCGTTCTCGGCACCACCGGGCATGTCGTCGTTGGTGGCGATTTCAATGCCAGGGCCGTCGATTGGGGAATGCCCTCTACCAACTCCCGGGGGAAATACATCCTGGATTTCATCGCCAGGGCCGGTCTTGTCGTCCTCAACCAGGGCGACACACCTACTTTTCGGCGCCCCGGGCAGAGAGGCACGATCCCCGATGTCACCTTTGCGTCTGAGTCGCTCCTTCCGAGGATCTCTGGCTGGAGGGTTGTGGAGGACTACACGGGTAGCGACCACCAATACGTCGTGTTTGACCTGCATGATCAGGCAAATCGTCGAGTTTCCGCATCTCGGGAAGGGCCACGCCGGTGGAACACCAACAAACTGGACGTGGTCAAGTTCACCGAAGTCATCTCTCGGGGAGCGCAGGGGAATCCTGGTGAGGCTGGGGCCGAGGCACTAGTAACATCCACGATGGAACTGATCGTCTCGGCCTGCGACCAGTCTATGCCGCGAAGGAAACCCCGACGCGACAAACAACCCGTTTACTGGTGGACTGAAGAGATTGCGGAACTCAGAAGAACATGTTTAAGAACTAGACGAGCCGCCACAAGAGCGAGAATCCCCGCAGACAGAGTTCGTAAGTCGGAGGCCTATAAAGCTGCGAGAAAATCTCTCCGCCAGGCGATCAACAGGAGCAAGGCGAATAGCTGGAGGAGACTTCTTGACGACGTTGATTCCGACCCCTGGGGCCTGGGTTACAAACTTGTAACACAGAAACTCGGCGCCCGCTCTCCACCTTCCATCATGGAGGGCGCCACCATGGGGAGGATCGTCGCTGCGTTGTTTCCTGAACATCCACAGCGACCGCCGGTTGACTTCGGACGGGTAGAGGACGTTCCACTCTTCACTTTCGAGGAGCTAGAAACCTCCGTTCTCTCCCTGAAGAGCAACAAGGCTCCTGGCCCGGACGGGATTCCCAGTGAGGCTTTAAAGAAAGCATTTTTAATCAACGCTGACTTGTTGATGAGAATGTACAATGCCTGTTTGGTAGAAGGGGTGTTTCCGGCTCCCTGGAAAACAGCCAGGCTTGTACTGATCAGCAAGGGCAAAGGTGATCCCGAGCTGCCGTCGTCCCACAGGCCTCTCTGCATGTTGGACACGGCTGGAAAGCTGTTCGAGAAGCTGATCCGTTCCCGCCTGACTTCTGCCGTGGAAGCTGCCGGGGACTTATGCCCCCGTCAGTACGGCTTCAGAAAGGGACGGTCAACGATCGACGCTGTCACCGAAGTTCAGAGAGCTGTGGAGAGAGCCGAGAGCCACAACCATTTCTCCCGCCGAGTAGTGCTTCTTGTTACGCTTGATGTCAAGAATGCCTTCAACTCTGCGAGGTGGGTCGATATGCTGGATGCGCTTCGCAACACCTTTCGTATTCCTGCATATCTGTTGCGGCTCATCGAGGATTATCTACGCTCTCGAAGCCTGATTTATGACACGAGGGACGGAACGCGGACGATGGAAGTCACTTCTGGTGCCGCACAAGGTTCAATACTCGGCCCGGATCTCTGGAACGTTGCCTATGACAGCCTCCTGAGGTCCGAGATGCCTGAGGAAACCACTTTGGTTGGGTACGCCGATGACGTCGCAGCTCTCATTGCTGCACGCAACGTTGAGCTGGCCCAACTGAAGTTGAACCGAGTTATGCGGGTGGTCAACAACTGGATGTCCGATCACGGTCTCTCACTTGCTCTCAGTAAGACGGAGATCGTGATTCTCACGAAGAAGAGGATCGACACCGTCGTCCCGTTTCGAGTGGGAAGGGAGGTGGTCACATCAACTCGTGCCGCCAAATACCTCGGGGTTATGGTGGACACCAAGTTAAGCTGGAGGGATCAGATCTTCCGTACGGCGGACAAGGCCGCTAAGGTAGTGACTTACCTTAGTAGGCTGATGGCCAATGTCGGGGGTCCCCGATCCAGCAGAAGACGTCTGTTGATGTCCGCGGTCCAGTCCGTGCTTCTTTACGGGGCAGAGGTGTGGGCAGGCGCTCTAGATAAGGAGTGCTACAGGTTGCGACTCGCCCGGGTTCAGCGTCAAGCTGCGCTCCGAGTGTGTTCCGCCTACCGGACAGTGTCCGAGCCTGCCGTCCTGGTGGTCGCCGGAGTCATCCCTGTCAAGCTCTTGGCAGGGGAGAGGAAAGCGATTTATCAGAGACAAGGCGAGATCGGCAAGGACACGGCAAGAATAGAAGAGCGCTCCCGAACCTTCCAGCAGTGGCAACACAGCTGGGAGCACGACACCCGAGGACGATGGACTGCGCGACTTATCAAGCAGGTCCAACCATGGGTGGAACGGCGGCATGGGGAGGTGGACTACTACCTGACCCAATTTTTCACAGGTCACGGCTATTTTCGGTCGTACCTGAACCGGATGGGAAAGACCGGTTCACCGGACTGCATTTATTGCCCGGGTGTTCCCGACGATGCGGAACACACATTCTTCCGCTGTCCCCGTTGGGAAGGGCCCCGCCTGGAGGCCACACAAATCTTTGGTGTATTTTCGGTGGACTCGGTCTGCCAAAAGATTTTGGAGGATGAGGGCAACTGGGATTGTTTGTCACAGTTCGTCCGGGGCATCCTCCTGGAAAAGAAAACCGATCTGGACCGCGAAGTGGCCCAGATCCCTTGATCGAGCGGCTGGATAAGGAGCGAGCCCCACGGGCGTAAGCCAAATTTAGGCCTAGCCTGACGTAATGTGACAAACAATTCCAGGTTAGATTCCTAAAGAGTAGAGGAGGTTTTTTAGTGGGTAAACCCGTTTTTTTGGGGAGCCCCACACTACAGGCTGGCCACCTGTGTGCGTAATGCATTTTTCCGCCTCTCCCTCAAAAAAAAAAAAAAAAAAAAAAAAAAAAATAGTATATTAATAAGTAGACGGTTAAATCATTGACTACAGATACAAAGTGAATGGTTCAATTAAACTTCCTAACAGTAGTATAAGAAAACTTGACTTTTCAAACAGCCTTTTAAATTGCTTTTTAAAATTTTTAAAATCAATTTAAATTTAAATCTTTTATTTTTTTATATGCACTAAAGATTGCCACTGGTCAAAATTTGACCAAACTTTCAGTTGATCCCCACCATCTGGATCTAATTAGTTTCAAATATTTTAAACAACTGAAATGTGTTCATGGTAATTTGCTGGAATTTGTCATCACAATAGCTGTCTAATATTTCAATCAATTAGCCTCCTTCTATAAGAATATGTGAGGAAAACACTTAAAAACAAAACTTATGGCGTAGCCCGGGGGGGGATGTGAATTATAATCAGTTTCTGCACATCTACAGGATACTACGTTGCTAAAGGGATGCGGAGATTTCTTCAACGATGCATACAAGCTGTAAAAATAAGGACAATATTCAAGATTCATGCTTGCCTATTAATATATAGATATCATTAATTGTATATTTTACAATTAAATAGATATCGAACTCAAATACCAGCATCCTGGAGCGTGTCGATTTAGTGAGGAAAGAATGAGGTTAAACTATATTATACACTAATAGAGTGCTACAAAGTTAGGGAAGTTTGCCCCGTGTTTACTGGCCCCATTTTACCCACGATTCCCTCTGTTTCCTTGGCAACCAGTCCTTTGTTTACATTTTCCCACAAGTGGTTTGTCATTTTACCCGCACCTCTCCGACGTTTCTATGGTAACCAACTTAAGTAGCCTTACTCACAGACCATCAAATTAAAGTGTTTAAAAACAAACAAACCATCATAGGTTTTAAAAGTATAATGTCTAATTTTTAAGCTTGTTGTGATTAATCTCAACAGCTAAAACTGGTAACCAAGGAAACGAGGGTAAAGTGTGGGTTTTTACCAAGGAATCCACTGTGACCCTTTTTATCAATTAGAAGGTAAAATAATAATCGTATGGCTTTTAGTGGAGGGAGATCAGCAGTTAACTGATATTCTCCTCGCCGGAAATGCCTGCACTTTATTGTTTTCTATGCAGGTGGACCAACGGCTTAACGTGACTTCCGAACCACGGGAGCGGCCTAACGATCTTTTGTCCCCGAGATTTGAACCCGGGCCCGCTGGGTGATAACCCAGAGCTCTACCACTGAGCTACGGCCGCTGCCTTAGAAGGTGAATGACTATCTACAGGTCTAAAGGTCATTACAGAGCATACGGGAAACCACCTACATAGATGTGACTTCCGCCATCATGCCACAATGAACGCCTGCCACCTACATGTTCCCAGTAGGACCATGGAGGCCCATCCTATTCGAGCTCTGCGCTTCCAGCATGTTGCTTGCCCAAACAAAATCCTTTTGAGACCAGAAGATTTTCCCGCCTGCTCAAAAATAAGCTTCTGTCTGAACCTCTTTATTTCCTCCACGAAGTGTCGATTGATTTTTGGGGAGTGTATATTAATGTACACCGCCAAGAGTTTTTTTCTGAAAAAATTAGTTTCTCCTGTAAATCCGTGTTGTAAATAGTTTTAAAGCACTCAAGACACTGGCGCAGTCCATCCAACAAGTGTTAATCACACACTAAGGAAGGAAGTATGAAATAGAGGGAATCGTAGCGTAAATCAACAGGGGGAAAAATTGAAATATGTTTATCACTTTAATATGTAGTTGAGCACAGATAACTGTTTGGGCGGCACACAGCAGCACGTCTCCGTGTGTCCGTGTCTGTGTGTCCGTGTCCGTGTGTCCGTGTGTCCGTGTTTGGTGTCCGGTGATTGGCCGGATTTGCCCGCGGCACGCTCCATCGTGATGTCGCCGACAACTCCGACCACCCATTACACATCACCGATACGTTTTACTTTATACTGTCAAAAATATTTATTTAACTTCCAATGAATGATTTTTATACCTTTCATATATTTTAACACATTTTTAAAGTTATGAATTGATCACTTTGTTTTTATTCGTATTTTTGGGATTTTTTATTAGAAAAATATGATAAAACAACAATTTTAATTCATTTTTTAATTCAATATAGGCCTAGTTATTACAGTATTAGGTTTAACGTTAAAGAATATAAAAAAATATTTATTTAGTGTGTTTAATCATATTTTTGTGGTCCAATTTAAGAATGTTTACCATACACATGTCTAACATTCTATAGTACTTGTAGGATCCATTAACTATCTGTATTTAGTAAAAACGATAGCCTACTCTTTTTATGTTGTTAAAAAATTTTACCGTATCCTTTTCTAATTTATAGATGGAAGCCTATACATTAACAGTCTTCAAATAAAAACCATTTACTATAAGCTATATTTACAAAATTTACATTTGAACAAAATACTAAAAATTCGCATTTCATGTTTCTATATGTTTATTTACATTCGTGGTAGTTATATCTTCGGGATCAGTAGTCATATCCACACTGTTCATTACGTGGTACGTGCTGGCAGTATCACTAACAACTTCTTCCGATGTTGTAGTTGACCCTCCATCAGTTTCCTCTGGCGTAACCATCATGGTGTTTCGAGTAACTGTTATTTCCTTCCTATTTCCTTCCGAGGAGGTTTCGCTAAGAGAGTCTGTGGAATGTCCGTTGGTTGTAGCGCCCCCACCTCCTATCCTGATGTCCAGTGTGGGTGTGTCCATGATCGAGGGGTACCCGTTGTGTTCATCGCCGGGGTGTTCATCGCTATGCCCCTGACCAATTACGTCTGACAGCTGCACCTAGAATTCAGAATAAAAAATACACTAAATAAAATAACAAAATATAAAAAATAAACAAAGGACAGAGGAATATACTAAATCAACTGAATAGTGAACGTGAAACGAATTTGAGAATGAAATTGTTAAAACCAATAGAAAGTTGATATATGAAGTTGTGAAAAAATTGAATTACTTTTGGATTGTATCCAGGTATAAATGTTTGAGAGGTCTAGGGTTTAATTACAGGCCAGCCAATGAATGTGAATGAATGAAAGTGATGAGTTTGTACAGGTTTTCATCTCAATAAGGAAAAAAAAAACACCGGATTAGATCTCGACAAGAATCGTAGCTCGTCAGAAGGGGGGTGATATACAGGGTGTACATAAAGTCCCGCACGGGTTTAATATTTTCTGGGCAATAACAGATAAATCAATAAGAAAACACTGCACCTAAAAATCTACTTTTTGAAGGAACTTCAGTTTTCTGTCATTTCATGGGGACGTCCGGCTGGTGGTCAGAAAGAAATCTTAAATAGGAGGATAGGTCATAGAGAATATGAACATCACTTTAAAGGGCTTATCTAGTAGTGTAATGCCACAGACTTCACTAAAAAAGTTTTATCCAGATGGAAATGATCGGCAATCAAAGTTTCCATTAAAATCGTATGAGTAAAACTTTAAAATGCAATACCTTTCAATAACAACTTTTTGACGTCGGGTATTTGGCTTAGTACTCCAAAATACAAAATACAAAGACGTTTAAGATGATGAAAAGCATATTTATGTAATACTAAAATGGGGCCCTTACAGGGTGTTAAATGAAATTTCTTAAGCCTCTGTCAAATCATACATAATATTTAACGTCTGGATCAACTTTTTTAGTGCGGGTTACGGCATTAAACTATGCTAGATAAGCCTTTTAAAGTGATGTGCATGCTTGAAGTGATCGTTTGAATGAATAATAACCCTAAGAAAAACGTGTATTTCATTACTGGTGTTGAGAGTTGCTTTTTCCAGGCAACTACCGAGTTTGCGTTTGATGCGTTGGACGGAATTACAACCACCGCAATAACACCAATTAGTCCAAAAAGTTTTTAACAAACAATCAAAATTTCTGATTTTTTATTAAAATAATTTTAGCGCTCCTAGCATTACTTTCACTAGATTGCTACTATAAAATAAGAATAGTTAGGCATAATTATTTCTAGCTGTATTTTTCTTCCTAGAGAGAGAAAACGTTACCCTCCACTTTTGATATAAACAGCTGTTTTCCATAGAGTGTGAAGCAATTTTTTGTATTTGGGTGTTAGTATAATCAACAATTTCGTATTATGTCATCGCATCAATGTTGCACCACTAGTCATTGGTCCTATAAATTATTATAATTGTCATCACTACCTCGGGAAGGTTCCCACCGTCCTCTGGGTAAGCGGAGTTGTCGCAGAATGACAGCCAGAGGCTCGCCAGCTGCTCCAGCTCCTGCCGGGCCGCTCGCACCGTCAGCGCGACGATCTCCTGCAGGGCCGTCACCAGCTGGTGCAGCGTCTCCTGGTAGCCGGGGCCCTGGGGGCGGAACAGGTCGTCATAGCCGTGGGGAGTCTGCGTGGGCTGCGAGCAGTCGGGATCGGGGAACAGGAACGGAGAACTGTGCGCCTGCCATCAAACAAGATACTACAGGCCTAGTTATGTTAACTAGGTAACATTTAATTTACAAAGTTAAATGTGGTAAATAGTTGCAATACACTTCATAAAAAATTTTCACTACATATTCCTTGATCATTCTATAAAGAATTGGAGATTCGAGACCTTAAAATTTAACTTTTTTAAAGCTGTTGGCCAACCATAAATCTTTTACGAAGAAATAAGAATTAACAACTAGATGGTCAATGTATAACCCTACATTACTCGAAGGTATAAGCCAAGTATGTTTTTTCCTTTATAGTTACACTAGCAGTTACCCGGCGCGCGTTGCTGCGCTCACATCAAATTGTTCACATTAATTGTTTAGTTTTTTAATATAACAAAAAAGTCAATGAAATAGAAAGTAAGTATCTTAATATTATTGTAAGTCCAAAAGAAAAACCGGCCTTTTGACAATTTAAACCCAGAATAGTCAAAGTTTGTCTTGTATCTTATTGATCGTAATTGCAAATGCAAGAGAACCTATGTGCAAAGAGGTACGTCCATGTCAAATTTCAACCCTGGAGACCCTAAATTAATTTTAATTTCCAGTAGAGCGCAGCCCTAAAGTGCTAAAAAATATATTTGCAAAACCATTCTTGGTGAGTACCTATGAGCAAAGACGCACGTCCAAGTAAAATTTCAACCCTGGTGGCCCTAAAATAATTTAAATTCCAGTTGGGTGGAGCCCTAAAGAGCTTTAAATCTATATTTGCAAAACCGTTCCATAGTGAGTAACTATGAGCGAAGAGAATCGACCATGTCAAATTTCAACCCTGGAGGTCCTAAAATAGTTTTGAAGTCCAGTTGGGCGGATTCCTAAAGTGCTTAAAAACTATACGTGCAAAACCGTTTCTTAGTGAGCACCTATGAGCAAAGAGAATCATCCATCAAATTTCAACCCTATGAGCAAAGAGAATCATCCATCAAATTTCAACCCCGGTGGCCCTAAAGTAATTTTGAAGTACATTGGGGCGGAGTCCTAAAATGCTTCAAAAACTATATTGCTAAACCGTTTCTTACTAAGCACGTATGAACAAAAAGAATCATCCATCATATTTCAACCCCGGTGGCCTTAAATTAATTCTAAAGTCCAGTGGGGCGGAGCCCTATATGCTCCAAAAACTATATTTGTTAAACCGTTTTCTAGTGAGTGCCTATGCGCAAATTGAATCGTCCATGTCAAATTTCAACCCCGGAGGTCCAAAAGTAATTTTGAAGTCCATTGGGGCGGAGCCCTGAACTGCTTAAAAACTATATTTGCAAAACCGTTTCTTAGTAAGAACCCATGAGTAAAGAGAATCATCTGTCAAATTTCAACCCCGGAGGCCGTAAAGTAATTTCGAAGCCCAGTGGGGTAGAGCCCTAAAGAACTTCAAAAACTATATTTGCAAACCTGTTTTTTGGGGAGTACATAAGAGCAAATATTGGAACGTCCATGTTAAATTTCTACCCCGGTGGCCCTAAAGTAATTTTGATGTCCAGTGGGGTGGAGCCCTAAAGAGCTTAAACAACTATATTTGCAAAATCGTTTCCTAGTGAGTACCTATGAGCAAAGAGAATCGTCCATGTCAAATTTAAGCTCCGGAGGTCCTATTGTAATTTCGATGTCCAGAGGGGTGGAGCCCTAAAGTGCTTAAAAAACTATATTTGCAAAACCGTTTCTTAGTGAGCACCTATGAACTAAGAGAACCGTCCACGTA
This sequence comes from Neoaliturus tenellus, assembly GCA_030545055.2. Classification (NCBI taxonomy): domain Eukaryota; kingdom Metazoa; phylum Arthropoda; class Insecta; order Hemiptera; family Cicadellidae; genus Neoaliturus; species Neoaliturus tenellus. The sequence continues at coordinate 177,154,852 of CM061533.1, read as the reverse complement.
AAATTTTACCACCTGGTAGGCTCTTAGAGTAATTGTGAGCTTCCGTGGGGCGGAGCCATAAAGACAACACAAACATCAACATTATACCTCACACCTGGTTACTTCTATGATTATAAGCATCTGCTTGAATGAAACTTTCAATTTGTAAATTACAGCAGTTAAGTTTGTAAACAATAAATTTCTAAAACCTGACACTGCACCATTGTATGCCCTCTGGGTAAGAGCCCTTTGGACAGATTTGCACCAAACTTTACACAAACCATCCTCGAATAATGCTTAATAATGCCTGAAAGTTTCATTACAATCTGTTGAGCGGTTACGGAGTCTATAGGCAACATACATATATATTTATAAATATATATACATACTTCCTCTTTTATAGATATAGATGATTTGAAAGTCAAACTATTTGAAGATTATAAACTGCAATTTTACTAACGTTAAAGATTTTATATATATATATATATATATATAACTAATTAAAATCCCATTAATGTTTCAAATTATGTATATTAATGGCAGTTTACTAAAAATTCTACATTAAATTGTTTGTTATTCAACTAATTGTAGTAATGAACCCAAATCCTCTTTTTAACAATTGAATGGAATACAAATTAAAAATAAATAACATTTAAAGTTAATACAGCATAAAGAAACAAAACAATAAATATAAAAAGTGTAAACGGGCCAATAATTTGCCAGTTCAAACGTGTCTTTTTACAAAATTTGCAAGCGTTGGCCTTTAATCAAACAAATATATTTAGCAGAAATCGTGTGCACTTGTCTGTTTTCACGTGACATTGTAGTGCTTTAAAACTTAAAAGTTTGTTAAAAGCTTCTTAATAATAATAATAACAGAATAAAGAGTAAATATGGACGCCACTGTATAATATAAAAAATTCCTCAAATATGGATTAACTGACAACGAACATACACAAACCTTTTATCATTTTACAAAACACTCTCAATGAAATAAAAAATTATCCTCATTTTACTTTATAACTTAATTATGATTGCGAATCATTTAGAGAGGCTGTTGTCAAACGAAATTAACAACAATAATCCTCGACCGTAATATAATGAAAGTCCTTTGTTTTACATCGCATTAACTGCAAAACTAATTCTCATAAACGATTACGTTATTAATTAAGGATCGGAGCGGTTTACACTGGATTATCGTATCGGTACAAAGCGTTGTAGCGACGAGCCTCAGTTGTGACGTCACTACACCCTGCCCCCTTCCAGTGTGACGTCACCACCACCAGTCACTCCAGTGTGACGTCACCACCACCAGTCACTCCAGTGTGACGTCACCACCACCAGTCACTCCAGTGTGACGTCACCACCACCAGTCACTCCAGTGTGACGTCACCACCACCAGTCACTCCAGTGTGACGTCACCACCACCAGTCACTCCAGTGTGACGTCACGACCACCAGTCACTCCAGTGTGACGTCACCACCACCAGTCACTCCAGTGTGACGTCACCACCACCAGTCACTAGTCACTGTACCAGTCACTGTGACGTCACAGTATGGTAGGAGCACCAGTCACTAGTCTCATTATTGGCGTCACAGTGTGCCAGCAGCACCAGTCACCAGTCACTAGCCTATGTCAGTAGTGACGTCACCAATTGCTAGCACCGCCAATCACTAGTCACTAGTGGTATGACGTCACTCCACGTCAGCACCACCAATCACCAGTAACCAGCCAGTAGTGACAAGTCTCAGTAGTGACGTCACAGTTCGCTCGCACCACCAGTCGCCGGTGTTTTGACTGCATTTGCATATGCCAACAGATGACCGATGTATGTATTTACTTGGGACAAACATCACTATCTAAATGCATTTGGTAATGTTGGGAGGTACGCCCTTTGTTTACTTTGACAGTTTTTACTTTTATGAAAGGTAAAATAGAAATACATATTGTCTAGTTTTGTATTCAAACATCGAGATTATTCTATGTGTCAAGGGTAAAATGAGACATATTATTTTAAGTTTTACAGTTTGTGCGATTTTAACTAATACGTCATTATTATATTTTATCATTTTAAAATTATTGAAATGCTTTAAATGATAAATGAGAATTACAACTTTTGTGTCTATTTTGATGCAAAAATATTTTTCATAATTTAAATAAAATAACTTAAAAATTCACCGGTGATTTTTTTTACTCTATGCTAGTGATGTAATTATTGTAACTAGAAATCGCCACCTGATCGAAATTCGATCAAATTTTCAGTTGATCTGGACCCAAGATGTTTAAAAACATTTTATAACTGAAACACCTGTTCTTTTTCTTTTTAGCAGTTGATTTTACAACAGCTGTCTATGACTCAATCAATTACCCTTCCTCCATAAGTTTAACATTAGAACTTTGAAAGCCTGTGAGGCGTAGCCCTGGAGTCCTATGAGAATTAGAATGCGATTCTGCTCATCTACAGGATGATACATTTCTAACGGTATGCGCGGATTTCACCTACAATGCACACAAACTGAGAGAAAAGGAGGAAACGAAACATGCTTGCCTATTAATATATAGATGGGGATGTCTATAAAACAATGATCTCTCGTTAAAGAACACTTGAACTGCGTCCCAATGAACATCTGTTGTCGGTCTGACCTAATTTACTGATTGCCAATTCATTACTTTTTATATTAAAATTAATTTACCATATCATCGTTGAGCTTAATTAATAACACCGGGAATAAAACAATACAAAATAAATTGATGATGAACGTGCCTTATTTTTGGTCTTAGTAGCTTATTGGTCATTTTTCTTTACATATTTTCTTATCTATATTTACTTTCTTGGTCTAATAGCTTCAATAGCTCAATAGTTAGGAACAACATAAAACACTTCCCTTTAACAAATCCACAACTTAATTAAAAACAATTTTATAAAACATTATTTCATTAATTTTGTTCATTAGTTAGATTTTGGTTGATGATCATGTTTAAGTTCTGGCCCAACTAAAAAAGTCATCTCTAAAATTTTAATAAATTTCAAATTCATATACCTCGTATTTCGAAGTGAAGAAAAGTGAACCGTATATATTTTTTAACAATCCTAACTATATTAATAATTCAGACGATTGACTATCTGTAAAACCATAGTAGACTATCTGTAGACTATCTTGTCCTCGGTTTTGTAGCCATGTTTACCTTTCGAACATTGAAAGAATCGTTTTCGTAGTTTCGATCAAATATTGTCGACTCAACTTTACGAATAAACAATACCAAGGTTATTCAAACAGAATTTTTAGATGGATATATACAGGTTTTTTACGTACAGTTTTAGGACTTGAACGTAACGTAGCACTATGTTGGTTTTACTTGTTATAGCCTTAGGTATTTAAATTGTTTGACCTATGAAGGACTCTCAATTAAAGCAGGGCAACATAAAATATTAATGAATGTACAAATTATAATTTATGAAAATAAAATCAAAGTAGAAACAAAATTATTTTTTCAAACGTCAGTAAGAGAGAGCAGTTGTTAACGCTCTCTATACTCGTGGCAAAACGAATGATTGCCGTATTCATTTTCCTACTTTGCGCACGCTAGATTTACTTTCTTCATTCTAGTGTTTAAACACCAGAACACTACACAGTGTGCATTAGCCAGCAAGGAAACGTTATTTAATGAGGGGTTAAGTTGGCAACACTGGATATAAACATATGTCATATTGTCTGAAGGTGAGACCAACGAGGTTAAACAGATACACGAGTGAATGAATGAATGAATGAAATGAATGAAAATACTTATTTATTGAGGCGAATTTAGGACCACATGGTCCTTTCTTACAATTAACCTCTATCTGAGTGCTACACAGATAGGGAAAACTGTCCTCTGTTGATTTGCGCAATTTTGCCCACGATTCCCGCCGTTTCCTTGGTAACCAGTCCTTTGTTTACGCAGTTTCTTATCAAGTAGGCCTATCTGCCGTATTAAGGTGCTGCTATACATCGACGTCACGTCACGTCACGTCACGTCTTCATTCGCATCCATTCGCACCGATGGATCCGGCGATTCCGGAGGGGGTGCTATACATCGACGTCAAGCATTCGCATTCGCACTGGACGTCACGTCCATTCCGCCAATTCTCACGGATTCCGCGCGCGCGTGCGGAGAAAAGCGTTGAGATATGGGAGATATGGAAAAGCGTTGAAAAAAGGTTGAGATATGGACTCCATGTAGATAATAAGTTGAGGGTTTTCTATAGATGTATTTAAATACTAGCTGTGTACCCGTTCTTCGCACGGGGTGTGTGTACAGTTTATTAAACGAATGATATTAGTGATTTCACAAATTCAATATATAACCTTCAGTTGGTTCATACTAACGTATCTAAATATCAAGTTTTATGCTTAATAGCTACCAGGTACATTTGTCAAAATCTTGTTAAATCCATTTCTCATTTAGTCTAGAAGTTATTTCTAATGATTTTGTTGCAGTTTGATAAAACATTTATATTTGTATGGTGATTTACTTTATAGTTCTATGAGTATAAACTCATAGACGATCTAAGAAAACTCAGACTTGTAAAAAAATATTATAGATTCTTATGAAATCTAATATTGAATCCTTGATTGGGTGTGACGATAGCTATATGCCAAATCCAATGTATTCCACCCCTGCATCTTGTTCTACCCATGAAAGATATGTACAGACATGTACAATATTAAATCTAAATTCAAAATTAGTTAAAAGTTTAATTCCCAAACCAAGTAAAACAACGCAACATCTGTCAGTAACGTATAGGCACCGCACCGCAGTGTAGATATTAGGTGTACTTAATTCAATTTTTTTGTCTTTAGTAGACTTTACCTTTTTACCTAAATTCTCATGTGTTGCCAATGTATACAAAACCGAATAAATTGTGACATCCCATGTTAAAAAGTTATGTCGAAAAACGGAGAAAAATTAAGCATTGATGGTGGGATTACTTTTCCTTATTGCCACGGGAAGCGCTCTTTTTACCTTCTAAATGTCAAAATAAGTATATTTGTTTGTTTACACAAAATAAAAAACAATAACAAACTTCTGCAAATATGTTCTTAAACCATCTGATTCCATTCAACCAATCAGCATGATCCTTGAATGAAAATTACTGTGGTACTATGAGTGTTTTTTGAGCGACTTTCTCACTTCTTCATAAGAACCCTTCTCATTAAGTTCTTACACATTAATACTGCCCCATCTATACCCGAACTACTTGAAAGATTGAGCAATTTATAAACCTCATTGGTATTAACTACATATTGTGTTTGATGAAATAAACCTCTTTTTGTCAGAACGTGCAATGAAAGCTAAATTGGGAACTAAAATTAGTTTGTAATGATAATAAGAAACATTTTGAGATTTAAGGGTCAAAACTCGTTTTGTAATAATTTCCATAAATTATTTTAATATTCATATTTAGAACCAAGAATTAGTTGACTTTATTCACTGTATTTAGGCCAGTGAAAAGTTAAAGGGTTAGATATGAAAGAGTCTGTATTTAAAATTTTAAGTGTTGCCATCTGTGGTGAAAATGACAAACTGTCTAATCCAGCTGATTAAACAGCATAGATAAAAAGGTAGAATTAAATATTCCCATAAGATTAACATTGAATATTTCTTTTACTATAAGGCAGAGCCTTTTTGACGAACGATGCTTTAGAGCAGCTAAATAGTTCTAATTGCAACATTTAACAATAATAAAAATTTTCATATCATTTACTAAAGCCCTTGTCGTGTGAAAAGAGATTAAAGATTGGTATTTTAGCACAACTTGGCTACTTTGACATACTATGGGGCAAAGCCCTAAGGTCGCTAAGTCAATTAAAGTTGTAATGAACCTTCACACCACTCTAGTCTATGACATGAAAAAATTTAGACCCTTAGGTAAAGTCGTTATCCAGTGAAAAGAGGACAAAATAGGACCCATGAGCGTTACAGACAGAGTGACAGAGAGAGAGACAGACAGACAGAGGGAAAGAAATTTAGATGACACCGATTTTGGATTCTGTGATGCATAAAAAGTAAAAATAACCAAAAATTTCAAAATTCTAAGCAACGTACAGACAAAACTCTAATTTTATTAATATAGATGTAAGGGCTGTAAACATATTATATTTGAAGTGTAAGGTTTTCTATATTATAAAGAGGGTTTTACTGTATCCAAAGGCAAATTGGTGATTACTCCAAATGAATTAGGTTTTCCTGTGTAACTGTTTCAGGAATACACATTTTACTGTCATTGTACGTACATTCCAGCATTTTAGCATAAACTAATAACATATTTAATAAAGTATTGAAATAATTTTTAAAACGCAAAAATAAACATACGAGTAGCGACATAATCACTACTGGCAATATAGAGGTTACCTTTTGTGTTTCGATAAATTATATAAACAACAGTCGTCAGCACATAGAATTTTTGTGCAATATTTGAGTAGGGTTCTAAATGGAAGTACTGTTCATCTGTGTCGCAATTTCTTCCCAAACAGCATTTCTTCTTACATTGCTAATGTACAGTTTGTGGGAAGGGTCGTAAATTTCTTTCTTTTCTTCCACTAAACTAATTAGTAACTCATCATCCATGGCAATAACAATTGCCAAAAACCTACGCGGACCACTCACTCTCATCAACTGATAGGCCTAAGACTAGGCCTAGACGGAAGTAAACAAAAACAAAAATTCGAACAAAATCCACCCTTGCTATCATTGGTTCCGAAGTTTCCCCGATTGCGCACGAAGATACCCGAGGCGAAAGCCGAACGGCCGAGTGGACGTTGGTAGAGGCTATACAGCGACGTCGCGTCACGTCACGTCGCGTCCTCATTCGCACCCATTCGCACCGATTCGCACCCGAATGCTCCTCAGAGCATTCGAGTGCGAATGCGGACGGGACGCGACGTGACGTGACGTGACGTGACGTCGATGTATAGCCGGTTCCATTTGAATACACAGGGAGCATACCATGCGAACGTGGACGTGACGCGACGTGACGTGACGTGACGTCGATGTATAGCAGCACCTTTACCCAAACATATCCGACGTTTCTATGGTAACCAACTTTAATATCCTGCTCACACACTATCAAATCAAATTAATGTAAAAACAAACAACAAACATATGTTTTAAAAGTATCATCTGTAATTTTTAAGCTTGTAGCGACCAATCACAATAGGTAAAACTAATAACCAAGGAAACGAGGGTAAAGTGTGGGATGGATTGCCATGGAAACTGCGGGATTTATGTGTAAATCGGCGCAAATCAACAGGGGACCAATAATTAACATGTGTTGAGCACTATATATCTAACTAACCTCTTTGGGTTAGACTGTGTATAAGTGCACAAAGTTATAAACTAACTATGACAGTGACTTTAGTGATTTAAGTGACTTAACGATCTTACAGAGACTGCAAGATTGGTCAATAATTTATTAATCACATATAATTAATTAATTAATTATTAATCAATAATCATAATTAATCAATAATATATATTTATATATATGAGATATTCATATATAAATATGAATATCTCCTACCTGTCGTTAAATCTCCTAGCTGAAAATCCAATGAATTTTTAACTAACTGTACATATAATGCAGAAAATGCATAATGTAAGCTCTCATATATATATTAAATATTTATACTTATAAAATAAATATTTGGCAGTCGTAGAAAAAGTTTATTATGCAACTCGTGCCCAAAGTGCCTTCATTGCACTCGAGAGGAATTATTCCCTAAACATTTCTCTCTAGTGCAGCAAATTGGCACTTTGTACGCTCGTTTCATAAATAACTATTAAACTACACTGATAATAATACTTATTCTGTGAGACAGCCCGCCCAGATCACTCACCCCGTGCAGCAGGGCGGCCACGAGACAGAAGAGTGCGGTGGCAGAGGAAACTGCGGAACACACGGGCCGGAGTGTCATGGTGACAGTGTGTGTGGCACCCTCGTCGCGGTTAACACCTGGCACCTGGCACCTGGCACCGCCTAGAGCACTGTAGGTAGACCTCGGCCCTGGCCTTGGAGGCCACTTAGCGCTCCTCTGAAATAGAATGAACGTGTTCAGGTGGTTCAAGGACCTGGTTATGTGCCTAATACGCCTTACGATTCCAAACTTATTGGTCAATGAATTGCAAATCTATTGTATAGGGATGCTACCGTCAAGCTAATATTTGCAATAGAATCAAGACTAATAAATTAATGTATAACAATCTTTCCACATTGTTTATTGCATTCAATTTTAAAATTGAAAAAAAAATTATTCACTGTTTATCTAACTCAAGTATTAGGTAAATATTTTGTTACAACGACAAAGTTTTTGTTCATATTGCCAAATATCTAGCCATGCAACCGACATAGCTAAGAATCGAAAATATGCAGAAAAGTGCAAAAAGTACTTATCTGTAACTTGATTGAAATCTGCAATCTACACATTTTGCCCCTGCAGATCCAACGCCCTAACCCCTTCATACTCCTTCGCTCTTCGACATGTTACTTCTTAGAGGAAAACTTTAATAGAGATCAGTCGCAATAAGCATGTAAACATGAGATCTCTTTATCTCTTACAAGTTCGTTCAAATAAATTTATTTTTCTGTATTTTAAAGTTATTTTATAGTCCGAGTTTTAACCAACTTTAAGTAATTACAAAATTGTTTTCCTCCAAACATAAAACGCTCAATATTACTCTACTCAAAAATATAGAATTCAGCCCATTTGATTTAAAACATTACATTTATCAGATTAAATCTTTCTTTCGGGATACTAAATTAATGCCTTATAGTTGAAAATGTTTAGTTGCTTTTTGTAAAAAACTATTTTGGTTGTTAAGAAAATGTAACCAAATAATTTGGTTTAAAAAGATTGACCAATTTTCATAAAAATAAGCAAATTATTTTTATAGCAATTAAACTGTTTCAATTAAATCTACCATTTGAAAAACTTTTGTTTGGTTTAACAATATTTATGAGGGTTAGTACCGTTTTAACTAAGAAATTATTGTTGTCTTATCCAATTATTATTATTTTTTTCTCTAAATATCGAATTTAAAATTGAATACAACATTTCTGTCTGTTTTCATGTACATTTAAATATAACTTAACGTAAAAAATTACAATATTCGTAAAATAACTTTAAAACTCTAAGAAAAAGTTCCACGAAGTATAGTAATCCTTTATAATTTAGATTTGATAATTCTTAGCGTTTAAGAATTTTACCACGTAATATAAAATGTATGAATAAATCACTAAATTTTATGACATCTATACTTAACAATACTAAATTTAAAGGAACTGTCAAAACAGTTTAGTTTACAAATTCTGTGTATTTCCTAATATTTATTGAATTGAACCACACAGTTATATATTTATCATGTAATTTTTTTTTAAGGAGTCACACCTAACGCATTTTTATTTATTTTGTGTACTCTTACCAATTAATTTGTAGTGCATATGTTTATATTAATCATTCTCAATGATGTCGCACTTTCATCGTTCTAGTTTTAACATTTTAATCTCTGTCTTTAATTCTCATCCTTTTATGTTAAGTAATGAACCTTACCATAATGTACATTGCAAACTTAAAAATAACATTGATTTTAAAATACATTTTTTTTAATTATCATAAAAATTATAATATATTCAAATGATATAATTCTTAGGTTTTTTTATATGTAGAAGAAACATTTCCCAAATTTTTAAATCGTGTACCAGATATATTAATATTCAAATTTTATTAAATATTATTAAAACTTCTGTATTAAAATTTTCTGATTTCTACCAGGTATACTATACAGTATACAGTAGGTTATTAAAACATAAATTTAAACTAGTTGTTGCCCGTCGATACTCGACGGATATAGCTCCATTAGTGGTAAATGAAACGCTATAATAGTACAAACATGTAAGTTAGTCTATAAAATGTACTTCTTTGAACTGCCATACCAAGAACAATAATATATTTTACAGAAAATACTACGATTTTAGTTGGAGCGTCGGAAAGTAGGCCTATTCCGTAAAACCAATAATGTTGCATTCCTGTACTTATAGGCCCTACTCTTTAGTATTTTATAAACATGTCAATTTGATTGTTTAGGTAGGCGCAAATCTAATTAGCCTAAGGAAACCGTTCTATTAGGTTCAACAGCATCAGAAATAAATAGACCAATATCCACTTGTAGGCCTATTGGATCAATTGTTCTTAACAGTTTTTTTTCAAGAATTAGGAAAGGCCTAGAGTGTTGTAACTTATGATGGTTGGCTTTAACAAATATTGGTGTATGAGGGTATGATAGAACGTAGAGAAACCATTTATAACCATTTTCATATCGCAATATTTATGCTGTAGTGTGCAAGTTTCAATAACTATCCAAATTTAAAGAATACAAATTTATTTCACAGAAAATTACATTATTTTAGTTGGAGTGTCTGTCAAAGTAGGTCTATAGGCATATTCCTTAAAAACAATAATGCTGCACCCTTACTATGTAACACAGACACTCTTTAGTATTTTATAAACATAAAAAATCGATTGTTTACTTAGGCCTAAACCTTAGTAGCCAAATCAAAGCGTTATATTAGTTAAAAACATAAAAAAATAAGCAAGCCTAAACTATCAATTTGTAAACTTGTTAGTTTAATAAATCGGTCTGGAACCCGGGCCGTCTGATTTTGGGTAAGTCAGGCTACCGACTGCGCCACAAATACTGTTGTTTAAGGAAGTAGGCCTAAATGTAAAACATTACAACGTTGCAAACGACAAATTGATTGCACAAAGAATTTCCCATACATCCGTTTCTTTTAATACAAATGTGAGCAATTTATTTAAACTCTTTACAATTTAGTCTTAATTTTAAAGCAATTAGCTATTTTACATAATTAGGCTAATTTCTTTCCATCCATTTAAAGGATAATACATCATAATAATTGTAAAAGTTTTTAGGTACTGACCATAATAAACCAAATCCTTCATGAACTTTTGTTCATCCACTCTGTATTTAGACAAAATACCTCGTGTGTTTACAATCAGCTGATTGAATTCGTGTAAAATAAATAAATTGTTAAGGTTTGAAAATGTCGACATTTTTAATTTAAGGGAGTAAGATCACGTTAATTATATGATTAAGCAATTTCTTTTCATAAATGACAATTCATTATAATAATTGTAAACTTTTTTAGGTACTGGCCATAATAAACCAAATCCTTCATGAGCTTTTGCTCATATACTGTATTTAGACTAAATACTTCGTGTGTTTACAATCAGCTGATTGAAAGCGTGTAAAATAAGTAAATTGTAAAGGTTTGAAAATGTCGATATTTTAATTTAAGGAAGTAAGATAACGTTAAAGTAAATAAAATCTGCTAATATACAAAGGTTTACGTTTTATTTGGTGCAAACTGCGTTTAAATTGGTCCAGTGGAAGTCTCAGACGAACTGTCCAAAGGATTGGAAATGTTGGCTTTTTTCCCCATGTTAAATCTCCATAAGAAAAGTTTATTTTTCATTTTTGACAGATTTAACGTAAATATTTTTGAAATACAAATAAAACCTGCTAATATAGAACCGAAAACGTTTATTTTGGTAAAACCCGCATGTAAATCGGTCCAGTAGAAGTCACAGACGAAGTGTCCAAAGGTTTTTTAACTTTATGTGTTTTAAATATATAGATGTATAAGATAGTTCTATGACATGCTTAACTATTGCTTAAACTTTATTTTTTATAATAAAAATATATTTTAACAAACCGACCTAATTAAAATATATTTTTTTAAGTCACTTGTACTGACATAATGTATCTATGAATATTTTCAATGGTTCATAACATATACAATATGTAGACTTATGTGTAAAATATTATACAGTAGACAAACACATTAGAAGTTTTTAGTTATTAGTCTTTTAGAAGGGAAAACTGCAGTTATTTTCTACCAAAGAGAAACGTGAGCACACAGTGACACATGATTAGGAAACGACGGACCTCGTTTGAAGAAATTGGTCGAATTTGCCCTCAACACGCACAAACTATACGCGTTAAAACTACCCTTCCACTCATTTAAAATGATATTGATATGAATTAAAATATATTAGACTACTACAATGTATACAATGTATTCAATGTATACGATAGTTACGATAGATTATTTATTTATTTCAAACAGTTTAGTATAAAATGTGCGCACTCAGGTACAGTAACATAATATATTTTATTTATACTTTCTGTATGATTATATCCTGATGTATATTTTATCACTGATTGATATATGGAATCTTCTGGGAATAGTTTACATAAACTTTATATTATATTATATACTTCAAGTTATCTTGACAGTTAATGAAATATTTACACTGCTGCATAATGAGGTTTTCGTATAAGTTCCATTATTGGTGGTATCGCTGTGGCATGAGCGAAACGAAAGCACGGTGTCTCGAGAGATGGTTGTAAAGGACAGAAATAGTGCAATTGACTATTGTTTTCTCATTAAAGTACTTATAGTTTATTTGTATAATTTTAATTTTTTTAAACTTAAGAGTTTGAAACCAAGACAGACCTTGTTAAAGTCAAATTAATTATAAAAATAATTAAATAAATCACCGATTCATTAGGGAAATATTTTTGTTTTACCTAATTAAAACCTTAATGTTAAAACAAAAAATAAAAACATGTCAAAACAGTGGTAAGACAAATATAAATAAATAAGCTAAATAGTGCAATGACCTATGGGTTCCATCAATATACCCTCACAGATATAGCAATTAAAACATTAGTAAAGGTTTTAACACTATACTTAATGTAGAAATTCTCTCGTCTTGTTAGTTTTAATCAGAAATTTTTTTTTAATGTTCTCTTTTATCAATTCGTGATAAAATATACATCAGCAACTGAGTACAATATTTTTAATCCATTGAATATTATAATTACGTTGATGTGTTAACAAATAAGGGTTTTCCACGCTGAGATTATAACTGGCTATTCGAAGGTGAGCCTCATAAATGACTCGTACACAAACTATTTTTTTATTCCGTGAAATACAAACACAATAAACCAGTATTTCTCGTTAATATTTAACATTGATATTGTATATTTGACCACTAAAAGAGTACAAATCCCTAAAAACCTGGCAAATTCAGAAAAACGATAAAACTTAAAACCCGTGGTCTTATTATTCTGGAGTAAGAAGTCGTTAAAAGAAATTCAGCCCAATACATATGTATAAAATTTACTCAATCCGAGGCTCCATTTCAAAACAGATCTGTTTAAATATTTAAGTTTTCAGGTGTTGCTTTAGTTACGCTTTCATAATTTTAATTTTAATAGATGAATCGTTTCAAACCATTTAACTAATTCTTACAACCATATAATTCAATTCATATAACTATGTAACTCGATTTAAATTATTAATTTTTACTCTGGACAATTGATGTCATCTTTGTAGATTAATTAAGCGCATTAGGATTGAAGGCGACGGCGGCGGCGTGGCCCAATGTAGGTGAGAGAAGCTGACACTGGATCCAGAAGAAGTCGACGACTACAAACAGAAGTGAGGGATCATCTACACAATTAATACAATATTATCTCAAGTAAGTTTTATCAATAAACAGCACGTATTAATTTGTTGGTGATTTCACCATGAAAATGGAATTGGAAGCAAATTTGTTATTTACTCCATAACAAGTTATCTAAGGGAAAAAATTAATAACTCTTAGTCTCCTAGTTAATTATTTACTTATTTGTAATGAATTTTGGTTAAAGTGGTCGAGTTTTTTTTTTTTTTTAAGAGCAAAAACGCAAAAAAGTTTATTTTTTTGTAATTTCTGAAATAAAATTTGGAAGTAACAGTAACACGTCCGGGTTAGTTTTAAGTTGCCCGTAAATCTAATCTCCAAAATTGTTTTCTCCACCTATTAAAAATTGTTAAGGTGTACGATTTATCCTTTTTGAGGCTTTATGGTATAGCTATAGAAAAAAATCCAAAACATTCAAAGTAATAAGATGCAGTAAACCTATCCGTTTTAGAAATTTCAAACAGTTACTATCATAAAAAAGTCTAATTTACTATGAACATAACTTGGATACATTTAACATTTGGTCGGGCATATAACATTGAAACTCATGATCGAGTGAACTTCCCCCCACTGCCGTGGTGTATATGCGGGGGGTTGTCGCATATCGCACACAAAACGCTACGACAACTAATGATTTCCCAGAGGTCTCTGTGACCTTTGCATTCAGGATATAGAGAAAGAAAAGTTCCACTCGTCCAACCTGCAAATATGATTCATAAGCATTCTTCATATCAGTTTACCTTATTATTTTTTAATTGCAGATTAGATGTGTCGAAAAGGGTTCTGTGGTGAAAAATTAATCCTTTATATGTTCCCATTTTTCAAACATGTTATACTGTAAAATCTTCCACTTCAAAAACGAACTAAACTTAAATGTTTTGAATCTATGCGGTTTTTAGACGATTACTTAAATAAGTGTTGGGCAAAAACGTTCTTAAAATAACTTCATACGTTATATATTTTATATAAGTCTAGAGTTTGTCATGTTCAGAAAAATTTAGGATAAAACAATTCATAAAGTAATTTTAAGTGATTAAATTTGTTTACAGAAAAGATCAGATTTATACATTGAAGAAATTGTGCATTTTAAATGTAATCATGTTAGATAAAATTTAATTTTAAGAACCGAATTGGTAATGCTAGTAGTTACAAATGTATGATCGGGTGTAACATGGGTGGGTATTGTGGAACACGTGATAATAGGTACAATTCCGCCCAACCACACAGCGGCTGTGAGGGATCATTAATTTTGTTTGCCCGCAAACCACACAAAACACAACGTTATCTTCCTTCCCGTCGAGTGATTTACTTGTCTAATCTCTTTATGTGTTAATTCATTCCATGCGCTGGTTTTTGTTATTTTTATAAAATTTTAAAAGTGTTATGAAATTATCTGTAGAGTACATTTTTAAATAATGATAAACAGTTAAAATGATAAACATAAGAAATTAACTACAATGTTAAATAACGCAAGAACCTAACACATAGGCCTATGCACATTTCTAGTGGTACTCAATTTCTCAAAAAACATCGGATTGAATATGCTCATGAATATTCAATAATGCTAAAATAATGTTATGATCATTTTGTTAAAAAAAGTACTGATCCTAAAACTTTTTCAGGACACATAATCACAAGATAATTACAGAAAAATTACAAAATTTCTCGTTACTGAGGGAAACACAAGCTCGTTATTCAAATATTCAGCATTCATTTGTTTTTGTTTGTTTGTAAAAATGAAGTTTGGAACTTAAAATTTTTGCTTATAATAAATCAATAATGAAATGAATAAACAAAATAGAACTACACGTTCCTAAGAGAAATTAAGGAAGATTTACTCAACAACCTAACCGTAACTAACTGTCAGGAAATTAAGGGGGGAAAAATTAAAGGTGGAAGTTTAACAATAAAACACAGTAAACCTAGGTTCAATAATCTACTGATTTAGTTTTTATTTTAATTTTGAAAGTCAAACAAATAATTAAATGCAGAATATAATTAAGTAATTAATATACTCATAGTACACAACAAACTAAGGCCTGCCATCTGTTGATAAATTAGTTGTTGACAGACATGTTTGTTTGTCGCCACATCACTGATCATGGGCTCACTAATTTGATTAGTCTGATTTGTGATCTAGTTTAGCGATCAAGTTAGTTGTGCAAATTAGAGCATGAAACAGGCTGTGGTTAAAACTAGCTTTTGGTTGATCAATATTAACCGATGTCGAAAATAATGTTCCCTGTCCTAATTTAGTGGTTAATTAATTTTAGACAGAGAAAAATAAAATGTAACAACACATTTAAAATGGACATGATTGCGTTCCCTATGAAAACTGAGTTATTTCAGGATGATACGTTTATATAAAATTAAATTTGGATGATCGAACTTTTAACTTTCACCTAGAATTATTTTCTTAGACATTTCATTCCAGCAGTATTTTTTCTTTGCCTATTCAACAATGTGATCAAAAAATCTCAAAATCTTACAATGGCATAGCAAAGAATTTTATTACGTTTAAAGAAATAGTTATTTATGCAACAAGTGAGCAAAGTCCCATTTCTCTGCACTCGAGTGAAATGTTTACGCACGAGCCGCAGGCGCGTGTTGAATAATTTCTATTGAGTGCAGTGAAGGCACCTTTCGCACGAGTTGCATATTAATTTTTTTCCTACGATTGCCAAATATTTATTATATAAATAGTATATAAATATTTAATATTTATTATAGCCTATAATTTCATTTCCTACAATTAGTTAAACATTTATTGGATTTTTCAGGTAGGCGATATAACAACACTGTTTTAGCAGGCTCTAAAAGATTGTCAGGGTGAATAAGTAACTTAAATCACTAAAGACACTGTCATAGGTGATGATTTTGTGCACTTACGCTCGGTCTCACCTTAAGATGGTTTGTACGCTATGTTTACGGAGATTTCATTGAAAACAATAACAAGGACAATAGGTCAGATGTTTATATCCAGTTTTACCAACTGAATTCCCGATTAAACAACGTTTCCTTGCAGGCTAATGCACACTGTTTTGTGTTTTTATGTTTGAACACTGAAGTGCGCATAGTAAAACAAATACGACAATCACCTGTTTTGCGACGCGTATCGAGTGCGTAAATAACTGCTTTCTCGGACAGACGTAGGAAAAAATAATTTTAAAATAAATACATTTTCAATAAAAATTTATCAATTAGTTTTGTCTGTTAAGTTTTTACACCATTAATAAATTACACATTAAACTCCTAAGAAAAAAATATTTCAAATGTATTTTATATCATTTTAATTTTCACCTGTACTATGAAACAGTTAAGCCATTTTACATTACTACCTTAATAGGAAAGTTCACAATTCAATATATTAAATTAAACTTTAGGAATAGCAGCAGGCATTTATGTTACTTTTATAATAATTTCTGTATACGTATTAATTAAACGTAAAGTAATAAATAATTTTTATTTAATTATTAATAAAATGTTAAACATAAGTTTATTTTAAACCTGAAACTTTTCAAATAAAAATTATGAGTTATGAAAATAATTTGAAATATGATCAAACTATGAAACTATATTAATTATCGTCACTCATTCTTTAAGAGTTACTCTTCAATAAAAGTCATGATTTATATTAAATTAAACATGGATTACTTGATATTTTTAATGTAAAATCTATCCTAAGAGTTACTAAGAGCTTCATTAAATATCTAGGTTGGATTTCTTAATACTCCCGAGAGCAGTTAAAAGTTTAAGTATTCCGTTGAATAACCTTGTTAGATGAGTACTTACATTATAAGCGTGTTTCTGTGACTCCCAAGAGTCACTTAATTAGCCAGATATCTCTCCTATTAATGAAATTCAATTTAGTAATCCAAATGGTGTTCAAGTCTTTTTTTTCAAGTTCAGCTACAAAATAAATTACTCGACTCAATGAAAAATATAAAATATAGTAACAATGATATTATGCTTAAGTTTGACAAAATATGTTTCTAAATTATATATTGTTATCATAATTTACGCCTAAATATTGTCCTGGTTTATTCAGGACATAAATCAAAAGTTTTAAAAATTTACAAATAATTAGGCCGTTTTTAGGCCTAGGAGTTGCATAAATAGAAATTGGAAAATTACCTGTGAGCTCTTAAAAACTTAAATTTTATACACTATACTACTTACTTAAATTAATTAAGTTAACATCATATAATAATATGCTTCAGGGATTTTCTATTTTTGATCCTTTCTGGATCTAAAACTCTAAAGGTTGACTTAAAAATTCAGGGTAATGTAAAAGGAGTAGGCCTATACAACTTACATGAACTTAGTCATCCGGGATTCTTAAGGAGATAACAATTAATGGTACCATTCAAAGGGGGGGGTTTCCAAGTGTTTCGGTATGTTATAAAGGTTCATGAGACAGCCTTCAATTCTATAGTCAACATTAATGTGTACAAATGTATTTTACAAATTTACTTTATCTCTTCTTATTCACTTTCTTCTTTCCAAGAGGTTGAAATGGTAATTAGGGCGTAAAAGCCTCTATTTTTAACCAAATGCAACAAAATCAAATATGTTCAAGATCTGACGGTGAGGACTGAGGAGTTACGTTAACTCGCAAGAAGAGAATATGTTGAGTTTTGAAGTCGATGTCCTTGGACACGGCTGGTCAGATCTCAACTATTTACAATGTACTCGAAAAAGCCGTTTAAGGTAAAAAGAATAACATTCATACATAAAAAAATAAATTTTCAATAGCAAGGATTAAGCGGTACTACTGAAACGGTCTCTTGATAAAACCAGTTTTAATATATCCATTGGAAAGTGTATACTTAATCTTTGTTTACATTATATTTAAGGTTTTCATTAGTTTTTCTAAGCTATTTTAGATTTTCTTTGTGCACTTATCTGAATGTATTCTTCTTTTTCCCCTATGTATTGAGGGTATTACCAATATTGTTTTTTTTTTTTTTTGTTTTTTTTATTTTTTTTATTTGAGAATTTTCTCCCTCACACCAGAGGTTTGCTAGCAGATCTCGAAATTTATTGCAATCAATAAAATTATAATATGTATAAATACTCTTAGTAGTTGTCAGTAATGAATGGGCATTATTTATTTTTATTTATCCAATTATAGTTCAAATAAGATATATAAACTATTGTGTCAAGGGGAATATAAAGCTATATTTCTTGACTCATGTGGGTCGAGTGGCAGTTTTCCACCACTTTACTTCACATAATGCCCCCAGATATTTGATTTATCTGTTTGATTACTTAAAACCAATACATGCAAAAACTACATATGGCGTTCCGAATGTTTCTTCTTTATATTTTTTTTATTTTTTACGACTTATGTTATTTTTTTAAGTGTTTTGATTTAGTTGTTTCAGAAAGTGTTTTGATTTAGCGGATTGTTTCGCTCCGGTCTCTATTAATCATAGTTTTGCAAGTTCCGAAAACTCCTAAGGAGATAATAATTGTTAAACTGCGGAGTTACATTTTTCATCAAATACGGCATTGTTTGTAAATGGTTTTTTTAAAGATGATAATAAAATTTACTAGATGTATTATGGCAGCGGGTTATTGTCTTAAAATATTCAAAAGTTTTAATTAAGTAGTCTTTAATTGGTTCAAAACCATTTTTTTTTTTCTGGATAGCGATAAGTTATAACAGAGTACTTTGAATAAACCCTGAGAACAAAAGTCTCCGAATAGTAAAACTGTTTTCAACTGACAATAAAAATAACAATATCTAGATTTTTAATCCATTATTTTTACATTAGGGTAGGGTCAAAAGCGGAAGACTTGAAAGTCTTATGTTAGAAGTAGTATGCAACCCTAGAAATGTGTATTAAATAACCAAATTATTATTTTGAGGTAACATATGACAAAAATAACATAAATAATCTATTTTATATAGAGCTTTTTGTTATTATTTTCTTAATCATCCCATAATATGTTTGCTTGCTTAAATGGGCACACAATGCATGTTGTTGAAAAAGCCGTAATTTAATAAATGGGTATGTCAACGTTTGATAATAAAGTTTGAATTAAAAATAAATAAATTGTAACATAATTATTGCAATAATAAATCATGTCATTATCGATGAATAAAACTTCCTTTTTGGGACACTTTAAGAGAAGAACACTGTACATCATGAATAAAGACGGAAGAGTTTGCGAGGTCTACAATAATGTTTAGAAGGATCGTAACCCAGACCTTTGTCAAAAGCAATATCTTGTTCAACGAGGCCTCTGAGCTTAAGTCCTAACTTTTATAACACTTCTTTTGAAGAAAAGTCACTGCATCCTATAAGCTTATGCCTCCGCGTTGTGATTTGGTAATACTCGTAAGCTAACAATATTTTTAGAGGGAATATGAAAAACTTTGAATACACAACTTTTTTGTTGTTATACTAGTTTTTATATTGTTTACAATCACTATCACATCGGCTGTTCCTCAATACATTATACTTTTACTTCAAGGATACAAATTTGAAGAAAAATATATTACCGTACAATATTTTGATTGATTTTTAAAATGTTGTTTCTCCAAACAAAGTATCAGAAATATTAGAAAAATTACAAAATAATCATATTTAACTCGTGATATACGTGACTCGAAGAGTCCTTTCCTCAAAGAGTATTTGTATGTTTAAAAGAGAGTTTTCTTCAATAAAAACAAACCTTTTGCGCTCTCCATTTTAGAGCACGGTTAGTTATTACCGTGAATTGTATAAGTATTTCCCATTTGCTTGGCCCCCAAATATATCAATTAGTTGTTAATCAATTGGATTTTTTTACAAATTTTAATAGGCCTAAGTATAAACTCCTCAAAATTTGTAAGATGGTTATTTTTTAAATTAAAATATATCTATAAGTATTTATTACTTAGGGGATATTGAAAAGCATTATTTATAAGTGAGTCTAAATTTCGCAGTTTGCGATGAGCCATTCAAGGATGTTATGAAGAGTAAATGCTTCAATTAAAGATGGCGGCATTTTGCGACCACGGTTTGTATAACCACAAATCAAGAAATATTTTGGATAACGCATTTTTCAAAAATAGGCAATACGTGTTTGGTAGAAGTTAAACAAATGTTTCCTTGTTATTCAACTTAAGATTAACATTAGATATACTATCGGTTATCGGTTATTAAAATGTTCTAGTTTTTTTTATTCATTTAAATTTATTAATTATATACTGAAAAATCCATAAGAATAGACTCATCAGATTGAAAAATCATATCCAATAAAACAATGTAACTACATCAAATTCAGCACTATATTTTTTATCTTTTGAAAAGTATGTTACATTCAACGTAAACAATTTTAATTTAGCATTGAATTAGCATAGAAATATAAACTTCAACTTCTATTAATATGTGCACTGTATTTCGTAAATTGCAAATAATAATAACACTATTTATGTTTAGCAATAACGTTCTACAAATTCTAAACAGATATATTGCGTCTTGGGATACAACAATTATTGTTCGAACAACTAAATATTCTTATAAAGCAAGATCATCAAAAGAAAGAAAGTGTGTGAGTTCTAGTCTGATACGAGGAGGAGGTGAGTAAGTGATAAGAAGTTAAGGTGCAGTAAAGCCAAATGACGCCATAACTGATCCTTTGTCAAAAGCAATATCTTGTTCGGTGATGGCGCTGGCTTAAACAGCCGCTAACTTTCTTAATACGTACTCTGAAAATGTCATCACACTCCATAACTTTCTGTTCGATCAAATCATGTTGCATTTGCATTGCATAGGTAATACCGTTAGATAGGTTCCTTTATGTATAAAACGAGGAACGTAAAAGCATGATACAGTATGTAATCCTTTCCCCATGGATTGTGATAGTAATCATGAAATTAAAACTGTACATTATATCCTAAACTTTAATTTGTATTTTTACTAAAAATAAATCACAGTAAAATAGGAGTTTTACACAGTAGTGTAGTAAACTTGGTCGTAAAAAATAAAATAATTTTTGACAGCAAAATTCTTTTGAAATGTATTCTGTGGCATCCCCTAACCTTCCTCCGAAGATTCCCCTGAAATCCCATATGGAGATCGTGTCCAAAAATGAGGGTTTTTTTTTTTTTTTTTTTTTTTTTTTTTTTTGAGGGAGAGGCGGAAAAATGCATTACGCACACAGGTGGCCAGCCTGTAGTGTGGGGCTCCCCTAAAAACGAGTTTACCCACTAAAAAACCTCCTCTACTCTTTAGGAATCTAACCTGGAATTGTTTGTCACATTACGTCAGGCTAGGCCTAAATTTGGCTTACGCCCGTGGGGCTCGCTCCTTATCCAGCCACTCGATCAAGGGATCTGGGCCACTTCACGGTCCAGATCGGTTTTCTTTTCCAGGAGGATGCCCCGGACGAACTGTGACAAACAATCCCAGTTGCCCTCATCCTCCAAAATCTTTTGGCAGACCGAGTCCACCGAAAATGCACCAAAGATTTGTGTGGCCTCCAGGCGGGGCCCTTCCCAACGGGGACAGTGGAAGAATGTGTGTTCCGCATCGTCGGGAACACCCGGGCAATAAATGCAGTCCGGTGAACCGGTCTTTCCCATACGGTTCAGGTACGACCGAAAATAGCCGTGACCTGTCAAAAATTGGGTCAGGTAGTAGTCCACCTCCCCATGCCGCCGTTCCACCCATGGTTGGACCTGCTTGATAAGTCGCGCAGTCCATCGTCCTCGGGTGTCGTGCTCCCAGCTGTGTTGCCACTGCTGGTAGGTTCGGGAGCGCTCTTCTGTTCTTGCCGTGTCCTTGCCGATCTCGCCTTGTCTCTGATAAATCGCTTTCCTCTCCCCTGCAAAGAGCTTGACAGGGATGACTCCGGCGACCACCAGGACGGCAGGCTCGGACACTGTCCGGTAGGCGGAACACACCCGGAGCGCAGCTTGACGCTGAACCCGGGCGAGTCGCAACCTGTAGCACTCCTTATCTAGAGCGCCTGCCCACACCTCTGCCCCGTAAAGAAGCACGGACTGGACCGCGGACATCAACAGACGTCTTCTGCTGGATCGGGGACCCCCGACATTCGCCATCAGCCTACTAAGATAAGTCACTACTTTAGCGGCCTTGTCCGCCGTACCGAAGATCTGATCCCTCCAGCTTAACTTGGTGTCCACCATAACCCCGAGGTATTTGGCGGCACGAGTTGATGTGACCACCTCCCTTCCCACTCGAAACGGGACGACGGTGTCGATCCTCTTTTTCGTAAGAATCACGATCTCCGTCTTACTGAGAGCAAGTGAGAGACCGTGATCGGACATCCAGTTGTTGACCACCCGCATAACTCGGTTCAACTTCAGTTGGGCCAGCTCAACGTTGCGTGCAGCAATGAGAGCTGCGACGTCATCGGCGTACCCAACCAAAGTGGTTTCCTCAGGCATCTCGGACCTCAGGAGGCTGTCATAGGCAACGTTCCAGAGATCCGGGCCGAGTATTGAACCTTGTGCGGCACCAGAAGTGACTTCCATCGTCCGCGTTCCGTCCCTCGTGTCATAAATCAGGCTTCGAGAGCGTAGATAATCCTCGACGAGCCGCAACAGATATGCAGGAATACGAAAGGTGTTGCGAAGCGCATCCAACATATCGACCCACCTCGCCGAGTTGAAGGCATTCTTGACATCAAGCGTAACAAGAAGCACTACTCGGCGGGAGAAATGGTTGTGGCTCTCGGCTCTCTCCACAGCTCTCTGAACTTCGGTGACAGCGTCGATCGTTGACCGTCCCTTTCTGAAGCCGTACTGACGGGGGCATAAGTCCCCGGCAGCTTCCACGGCAGAAGTCAGGCGGGAACGGATCAGCTTCTCGAACAGCTTCCCAGCCGTGTCCAACATGCAGAGAGGCCTGTGGGACGACGGCAGCTCGGGATCACCTTTGCCCTTGCTGATCAGTACAAGCCTGGCTGTTTTCCAGGGAGCCGGAAACACCCCTTCTACCAAACAGGCATTGTACATTCTCAACAACAAGTCAGCGTTGATTAAAAATACTTTCTTTAAAGCCTCACTGGGAATCCCATCCGGGCCAGGAGCCTTGTTGCTCTTCAGGGAGAGAACGGAGGTTTCCAGCTCCTCGAAAGTGAAAAGTGGAACGTCCTCTACCCGTCCGAAGTCAACCGGCGGTCGCTGTGGATGTTCAGGAAACAACGCAGCGACGATCCTCCCCATGGTGGCGCCCTCCATGATGGAAGGTGGAGAGCGGGCGCCGAGTTTCTGTGTTACAAGTTTGTAACCCAGGCCCCACGGGTCGGAATCAACGTCGTCACGAAGTCTCCTCCAGCTATTCGCCTTGCTCCTGTTGATCGCCTGGCGGAGAGATTTTCTCGCAGCTTTATAGGCCTCCGACTTACGAACTCTGTCTGCGGGAATTCTCGCTCTAGTGGCGGCTCGTCTAGTTCTTAAACATGTTCTTCTGAGTTCCGCAATCTCTTCAGTCCACCAGTAAACGGGTTGTTTGTCGCGTCGGGGTTTCCTTCGCGGCATAGACTGGTCGCAGGCCGAGACGATAAGTTCCATCGTGGATGTTACTAGTGCCTCGGCTCCAGCCTCACCAGGATTCCCCTGCGCTCCCCGAGAGATGACTTCGGTGAACTTGACCACGTCCAGTTTGTTGGTGTTCCACCGGCGTGGCCCTTCCCGAGATGCGGAAACTCGACGATTTGCCTGATCATGCAGGTCAAACACGATGTATTGGTGGTCGCTACCCGTGTAGTCCTCGACAACCCTCCAGCCAGAGATCCTCGGAAGGAGCGACTCAGACGCAAAGGTGACGTCAGGGATCGTGCCTCTCTGCCCGGGGCGCCGAAAAGTAGGTGTGTCGCCCTGGTTGAGGACGACAAGACCGGCCCTGGCGATGAAATCCAGGATGTATTTCCCCCGGGAGCTGGTAGAGGGCATTCCCCACTCGACGGCCCTGGCGTTGAAATCGCCACCAACGACGACATGCCCGGTGGTGCCGAGAACGCACTCCTCTAGGCTATCTATCTTGTCGCGAAAGTCCTGGACGGCCTCGTTGGGTGTGAGGTAGCAACTGAAGATAGTCACGTCTCTACACCGAACCCAGACGAATCCTCGGCCGCGCCCGTGACTCCGCACCAAGACATCCCGCGTATTACGCGCCCAAAGTGCAGCAGTACCGAGGCTGTCGGAGATCCAAGTGTTTGAGGGGTTAGTCTATAAGGAGTTACAATAAAATTTGATATTAGGCTTACTTAATTTAAATACATTCCAGAAGGTATAGATATCAAGATATATTCCAGAAGATATCAAATTAAAGATCTTAAAATGTAGAATACAATGCTGTAAACTATACCTCAATATAACGGTCGGGAGATAAATGGCAGACGTTCGAAATTTAGAATAAAATAATATTATCAAAACTTTGAAATGCAAAAACTTAAGACATATTTGACCTTTTAAGGTCTGGTTTTCGGCTATGTACTAACCTTACTAAGACCTTTAAAATTATATATAGCATGGCTATGGACTAAAACATTTTATCAGAACTTCTTCTTTGGGATGCCCTTGTAGAGGATGGTTCAAGGGTACTATGATAGGTATATGTCAGGCTATCCACATTTTCAAACGTAACTGAAAATCAAACATTTGCAACAAACCGCACCTCAAATGTAAAACCTCTCTGTACATTATTATGTCTCAAGGAAATTTTTCATATTGATTGCAATATATTAGGCAGTACATACACTAGGATAATGTAAGAAGGCTTACTTGTTGTAATCCAAAAGTTATAGAATGTTTAACTTCATGTCAAGGGCATTTATTACACTTTATAAGTCATAAATATCAAAATATCAATCAAAATAAAAGCATAAAAACGGGACTTCAAGATTGAAATTGTGGGAATTCCTCTCCTTCTTTTAAGTTCTGCATTCTAAGCCTGATCACTATTAATTAATTTAGAGAAAATTTTATGGAGAATATAAAAATATACTTACGATATTAAAAGGAAATATTCATTGTTGATAAAACTGTGATTTATTAATAAAAGTTACAAATTACTACAGATTTGGATTAAGCCTGTTTTAATTAGTATAAGTTTGATTATTTTACCTACATTGTGATCAAACTTTAATGTGTGATACATCATTTTGAAGCCTATAAAATAGCAATGTTTTTAACAATATTTTACTGGTCCTATGACAAAATTGATACAGATTATTAAATGTTTTAGAAGATTAAGTATGTTATAAAAAATTATTTTGTTGCCTTCCAATGATAATTACAAATAAATAACTGAGTTAAACTCATGATTTATCTTATTATTCTTATTAAAATGTTTATGCATAATCCAAAAATGCTATTAGATTCTCAACGCAAGGTTCTGTTTTCTGAGAAAATTAAAATTTTCCAATAAAAGTACAGAATTTTCAAAAATATAAAAAATACCTCTATTGACCACAATTGTTTGAATAAACATTTTTTTAAACAGTTTTATCACATTGTGTGTCTATTTTGTTCCCTTGAGATAATAAACACTAACTTCACTCCACCCCGTATATGTTTGAACGGTCGCCGCGGGGTGGCAGCTCCGATGCATGTAGTTCCGACGGCTAACGTTAGATGGCAGGCGAGTCTAGTTCAGCGACAACTTAATGTTATGTAGTAGAGAAGAGATTGTAGAAATTTTCCCGATTATAATCTATTTATTAATAGGCAAGCTGTTTAGTTTCCTCTTTTTTCTCAGCTCGTGTGCATCGTAGGGGAAATTCGCGCTTCCGTTAGAAAGGTTTAGTCCTGAAGATGAGCAGAATCCCATTCTAATTCACATCGGACTCCAGGGCTACACCCCACAGGCTTTTAAAGTTCCAATGTTAATCTTATGGAGGAAAAATAATTTATTCAATTATTATTCAGCTGTTGTAAATACAACTGCTAGAAAAACCGGAAGAAAATATGTTTCAATTATAAAATATTTTTAAACCTTTTGGGTCCAGATCAACTGAAATATTGGTCGAATTTCGATCAGGACGCGATCTGTAGTCCTTATTACTCATTTAAAGACATCTGTTCTTAGTTTCAGCAAATATCCAAGAAGTATTTTCTTTGTCCATTTTGGTAAACTTTCTCGAAAACCGTATTGATCCATTTTAAGTGTTTGACTTTCTCTAGTCAATTGGTAATGTCAATTGGTAAAACATTACTACTAACATTAGTAACATTACTAACAAGTAATGTTACTAATTAACAGTATTGAAAAAAAAACTTAATAATTATTCACTGTTTTCAGCAGTCCAGAACAGTTCCAGAGCAAGTATGTGTTGGTATTCTCTTTGCATCACTCCAATGTTTCACGAGCATCACTACTTGGACACACGTAACACAGTATTTTTTAATGTTTTATTCAATCACAAAATAGATAATCTTTTCATCCCTTCTTCATTAAAAACATCTGGTTTAGCATTGAAAAATAAAATTGCTTAATATAACTAAAAACTCAGTAATTGCAAAAATTTTTAAGCAAGTTTATGAAAAAAAATAACAAGTTTCTCACAGCCGATTATTAAAAATCTGGAAAATAATTTTACCTGAATTTTAGTCTTAAAGTACTAAAAATACTTACTGTATTAAGAAAAATGCTACCTTTCTCATATCACTATCAAGGTAAATAAAATAAATACGATGCTAATTCAAATCGTAGTACCGTATAAGTGTACGAATTTACCTGGGTGTTTGCTCCTTTATTCAAATGTGTTTAGTTTTAATTTTAATTTAGATATTTTTTAACAATAAATTTAGGGCTAATCTTCAGCCTGTTCATCAGCATGCGTGAAAAAATAAGCGTGCTCCTAGTTTAACAATACAATACGTGTATTCACATTGAAATATAATACTTGCAGTATTTGAAATAAGCTCTGAGCATCATATTAGAATTTCGCATTTAATGTAATCATAATCAAGTTTTCAATTTTTTTTTTAATGTTTTGTTAAAAAGTAAAAGCCACTTATTGTGAAATATCATTTTAAACCGGTTTGAAGGCAAACAAGTAATCATACTCAAATTTAATAACAAAATGAAAGAATTTCATCACCCAGTCGACATTTAAAGTTATATAAAAATGTCAACATTTTCATCCAATGAACCAGAAAATATAACAGTTTAAGATACTGAGCACTCTCATTAACAGATTGACAGTTTATATTGTAAGCTTCTACAAAATAATGTATACAATTTAATTTCAAATTTATTACTTTGTTCCATTGCCCGCTGGTTAACTGTAAAACTGCTAATAATTAAAGGTATGGTACAGAAAAAGCTAGAACTAAAATATTACTAGTGGTAAAGTAAAAAATCCACGTGCTCTAAAGACCTCATGGGAGCTTAAAATCATAATGAACAAGACGGCGGTCAAGTCACGTTCGCCCTCGCTCCAACCGCGGCAAAGTTGCCATGTATACGGTATCGTACTGTCATAGATTAAGCATACTCCTCAAGAGCCTTGAGAGCCTTGAGGAGTATGCTTAATCTATGGTACTGTTATAGTGCAGCACTGGAGCGCTCCTCTGCCGCCCTGTCCCGGGCCGTAAAGGGACAAATGAATATTTCTAGCTTATCCAGACATGGTCACTCTTCTGCAACCTACAATAACAACATTTTCCCGTAGTTTTTTTATTATTTGTTATTACCATTGTTTGTAAAAGCAAAAAAAAAAAAAAAAAAAAAAAAAAAAACACGAGTATTTGACACTGCTCAAATACTATTGGTAAGAAAAATACTAAGCTAATCATACAAATCAACACATTTTTCACGGTCATAAATAAGGAAAAATATTAAATCAAGACTTTTAACTTATTTAATACGGCAAGGGTTTTTGTCTGTCAAGAGAAATCCTCCTACAATTTAATGAAATTCATTTTAATGAGAAATCCTCCTCCGATCTTAATGTTTTGGTGTCATTGGATAGGGCTCAGTCTGTAGTTGTTTCCCTCACTGAAATTTGTAAATTTCTCATTAGAATCACATTGCGATCGAGTCGAGAGTTTTAAACATATGTTAACGTACATCTGTAAATAGGTATATTTTTAAGCGATTACCGGGACTAGACACAATATTGGATTAGACTATGATTGATTTATTTGGTTGCGTGAACAAAACGTAATATTTATGCTAGATTTCGAGCAACGTTTGAACTCGTTACTTTGAAAAATACGAAATTCTTTTTTAACTTTTGTTGAACACAAATTCTAACAAAATAAAATGAGTTGATAAGGTAGGATTAAAAGCCGTTTTAAATGTAACACCACTGACTATAACGGTGTACATTCAATGGTAACGCAAAACTAACATTTCTAATCGATCATATTGTCATGATTAATAACATAAAGATAACCTCTATAAACGAGACATAGGTGACATTTGTACAAATCGGAAAAGCTACAACGGCAAGTTATCTTATCTTAAAATCAAATCGTTTTCTTGTAAATATGTCTGGTATCAGTGATATCGCAGCAGCTTAAGACCCGGGATTTCTCCATATAGTGAGGGAAGAAGAGTGAGCTATAACCCTCCTTGTAAAACATGTAGTGAGAACACGAGGAAATCGACTTCCTATAAAATACGACGCCAACCAAAATGGTTACTTACAATAAAAACTCTTACATAAAAGAAAAGTCTTAGTTTAAGTATATTCCAGAATTTTTATTGCATAACCAGTGGGTGAAATGACCAAATATAAAACAACGGGATAGTAACAATTTAGTCTTTTCTAAATGATCATTTAATGTTAATAGGAATCGTAATGATAATACAGTAATTGATTTTCATAAATGAATAATAATTTAATTAGAATAATAATATAAACGCAATATACATACATACATACATACATACATAATTATGCATCAGTATAAGTAATATGTATCTATAAGTTTCTATAATAGTATCATTTCCTATATCTATGAATATCTATAATAAGATCTTTCCAAAACAAACTCGTTAACTGCCTAATTAAATAAATACAATACCTGTTAAAATATAAACCAAGTTAAAATGAATTACATGTATTATTACTTTTCTATTTATGAACATTACTGCTCTATCTCTTTGTACCTTTTATTGGTTTTTATTGCAACCTATCTTTAGGCTAGTGGCAAAGTCAACAGTAGCAACATCCGCAAGTCAATAACATAAAACTGAACTCATTTTAGATTAACACATTCATAGGGATGAATTTTGTTTTACATTGCAATAACAACGTTACATTTTTTGTTTATTTTTCTTTTTTAAGAACGAAATAACAAACAAATTTCTGTAAAAATAATAACATTTCAATTTGTTTTTGAGGTACAATTTCAATGTGTTTAAAGAGAATCACTGATTGCTGAGGAGTTGGAATAAATTTATCTTACGCACACCAAAAGTGTATATTTGGAGGCTCTTGGATAATCATACCCGCTTTTCGGAAAATTTCCAAATGGGTTATTTTAACAAACAAATCAAATAACAAGTGTTTTATAAAGGTATGACTCTATAAATATTGCACACGCCCGACTACCAACTTATGATAAATTTGGTGGGCATTGTCATAATTCATTTACAGGTTTTGATTCCCCAAAGCGATGAGTCATTGTTGGCCATGGCGTTGCGTTTTGTTGGGCAAATGACGGGGCGCGACGCCAAATTAATGACCCTCGCGCCGAGTTTTACATAACAACCACAACACTGCTCCACAGCCGCGCTTACGGGGAACCGCTCGTTTGTAGCATACACGAGATAAGTAAATACCCCCGTCGCAGCAGACCTGCGTACTCAGCGAATTTCCAATGGAATTTCAGATTATTTACTTTCCCCATAAAAACACCATAGGATCGAGTATGTAGGTTTCCTGCCATTGGGTGTTGTTAGAAAATCCAAGTTAATCAATAATTGGTTAACTTTCTGAAGTAAACACAAAATTGTATCAAACTCTGGCAATTTTTTATTTTCCCCATAAATCCCATGGGGGTGTAATGCAGGTTTGCCACCATATGGGTTTTGTAAGCAAGTATAAGTCAAACCTTATATAGATAATGTACATACCAAATTTGATTAAGTTATGTCAATAAATAAGCAAGATATAGGGTTTTCTTGATTTCCCATAAGAATAACATGGAAAACACATTTTTGGATTTTCCCCGTAACCAGTTATGCTATGATAAAAATTCAAAATACCAAATTGTTTGTTTTTTTAAGCTCTTTTAAATGGTTTCAGTTAAAATTGACGAATTAAAAAAATTATGGTCCAAAAATGCAAAAAACCCATTTTTGACCCCTTTGAAACCCCATAAAACCCCGTTCCCATAACCCGACAATGCTGGTTCGCGAACTCATGAAAATAGACCTGGTCTTACACCTCCATACCAAATTTCATCAAAATCGGAGGTCCCCTTCAAAAGTTATCAGTGCCACGGACACATAGATATATAGATAGATATATATATATATATATATATATATATATATATATATATATATATATATATATATATATATATATATATATATATATATATATATACATATATATGAAAATGAACGAATGGTGTTTTTGGCTTCTGGGGACCTCAAAATGAAAAAGTAAAGTGGTCCTGGGCTTAGGTCTTACTATGGCTACTACCGTAATAGCGTATTCCCTATAGGGAAATTCGCTAAAAGTTTTGACATACAGTAACTTAATATCTTGAGTATTAAGTTTGTTATATTTACCTAGTGTTTTGTTTTATTTCGTATTTTTTATTTATTTAATTTTGAAAATAAATTGTATAGGCCTAGTGGAAAATTCTATAGAGTTCACTCCTTATTCTTTGGTATCCTTCCTTAGTTCACAGCCTTTGTTACTTTTTTCCCCAATATACTCTCATGCTCTCTATTTATGAGTGGACAAAAAGATAAACAATAGGCCTATCGTTACAGAAAAGTTATTGCGCTTCGTGAAAAGTTGATAAAAATGTTGCGTACCTCTACAGCACACTTACACAGCTTACAAACCCAACAATAATCATTTAGCACACCTCTAACTTCAATAAAACTTCGAAATATCGATGTCCTCTCTTTTCTTTAATGATTTTACGATTTTACTGTAATTTTGTTTACAACAATCTCACTACACAATGTAATTGGTAAC
Organism: Neoaliturus tenellus; assembly: GCA_030545055.2. Classification (NCBI taxonomy): domain Eukaryota; kingdom Metazoa; phylum Arthropoda; class Insecta; order Hemiptera; family Cicadellidae; genus Neoaliturus; species Neoaliturus tenellus. The sequence goes on along the minus strand of CM061533.1, from coordinate 177,123,146 downwards.
TTTTTCTGCTGACACATTTTAGGAATTACTTCAGTTATCGCTGTGAAAAAGTAAAATTAATACAATACTATGGAAACTTTAAAATTTATACTGGTTATATGTTTTCAAACGGACGATTGAAACAGGTTTTTGTCAAGCACTATTATATAGATTGCTCATCCAAACTTTTTACCCTGTAAAATACCACTTAAAAATAAAATCATTAAACCCATCAAATTTATAATGAGGTTATACGTTTTATGCCCGCGAGTTGAGATGTTAATGATAACACTACCTGGGCTGAAGGTGCAGGACTTAGTGACGCTGAGACGTTCCAGAGAGCGGCACCTCGTACCTCGGCTCGGCAGGGAACGCCAGACAATGACTTGGAGATGTGACGCTGTTGTATGCGCCACCACGGCGGTGGAGGTGTAGAGGGCTTACACGTGGTGATGCAAGTAGCCTCGGGTTGGGCCTGGGTCCGCCTTACTTGCTATCAACTCTCACAAGAATATAGAAAAAAGCTTGCCCCATAATTTATGAACGTGTGATAATACAAAGTATAGACCGTATGTCTACTGTTGTTATGATAATGGATTTTCCACCAAAAGCTAAATAATCTATAATAGGCTAGTCGTATGTTTCTTTTCTTCAGAAACCGATTGTTCCTCTATGGATAAACCAGTTATGCTCTATCGATTGAAACGAATTTCAATACACAGGGTGTACCAAAAGTAATCTACCCAGAACGGAAGCCGCTAATTTTAAACACAACCCTCACTTTTATGACATTCTTTTATTCAACGCGTGATTTTAAGACATTTGTTACAGTTTAACTTGCACCCCTAATCTTAACTGTGTATGAGATAATGTCGGTTGAAATTTGAAAGTGTACAGGTGGTCTCACCCGGTATTCAAACGATGAATCTATATATTCGGAATTGAATCTAAAATCTCGTGAATGCTCACTGCCACCTTCATCACCAACAGTTGAGTTGGTACTAACGAGTATGTTCCCATAATTGCTTTGGTGGATCCTATATGTATCAACAACACATTTCCGCTGCTATAAAACACACAATGCGGCGTATATAACTCCGAGGAAGTGTGGAGAGCTGGAGAGAGGCCAAGTCGGTCGGGTCTCTGTCAGCGTACACGCTACTGTCGCCGGCTCGTGAATATAAATCGTACCTCCCACCCCGTATGTTGTGGTACAGTTTTTAGTGAATTAATAAGGAAATATACGTATAGGCCAAATAGATTTTACAAAATTCTGAAGGTAATTTATTCTACTCAAATTATCCATACATTTAAAACAGTAAGGTAAAAACACTTTTGGAGAGTTCGTCTGTGACTGGGCCGATTTACATGGGAGTTGTATCAAAACAAACTTTTTTGTCCCTACATTGCAGGTTTTATTTGTATTTCGAAAATATTTACGTTAAATTGGTCAAAAATAAACTTTTTTATTAAGATTTAACATGGGGAAAGGTAAACTTTTTCAATCCTATGGATAGTTTGTCTGTGACTTCCCCAGGACCGATTTGCATGCAGTTTGTACCAAATAAAATCTAAACTTTTCTATATTATCAGATTCTACTTTATTTAATGTTATATTATTTCCTTAAGTTACAAAAATCCAAATTTCCAAACCCTTGCAATGAATTTATTTTACAACATTTCAATCAGCTAATTGTAAACACACTAGACATTTGTCTAAATACAGTAGAAGAGCAAATGCTCAAGAAGGATTTGTTTTATCATGGCCAGTACCTAAAAACCTATATAATTATAATGTATTATTTTAATGGGAAGAAAAAAATAAGGTGGTGAATTCAAAAGAAAAGTTTTGATTGTAAAGCAAGGATTTAATTTAATTAAAATAGGATATGTAAAGCAGCTGATTAACTGGATGGAAAATGCGAGTTTAATTTACATTCTACAATAAAAAAAGTTAACATAAGCAATAAGCTATGTTACAATGAGCGAGTTTACATTTTATTCAAGTTTCACACTATCTGCCTAGAGTCACACTCACCATGACTCACTGAGCTGTCATGGTAAGGAGTGTGGCTCGCCCGATAAGGAGTACTCAGTACTCGGCCTGGTAAGGAGTACCGACGGGCGACCACTCATTAGTATCATTATAGTCTAATAGTTATTTACTTAATCCTCCATTTATAAAAGCTAGATCAAAACATAGATGAAATATTGAAACTTTCATATTTTTGATAAATTGAGCTTGTGTTGATCAAACAGTCTTTAGCCAAAGACAATGCAGCTTAAGCTAGTCTTGTGTTTTTGATTTGTTTTTTTATTCATAAAATGAACCACAAATTTATATAATTCAGATTTATTATAAATGAAAATCACACTGTATTGGATATAGATTTGCAATTTTGTTTAAAAAGTAAATAAACTTGGAGAAGCATAGAAAGAAAACCTATTATTTTAGCTGGCAAACTGATCATCCACGAATCAATTAAAAACAAAAGTCCTTGTGTTTGATTTAGTAAATGCATTATGACAATTTTGAACTTGGGAAACAAAGGGAGAACAAATTACTGCACCCGTAGAGAGTTTGCAGGGACGTAATTCATTTGGAACTGTTTGGCACCGCTTATTGAGACAAGTGTGTTTGTTTCTAAAAGCCACCATTTAGTAATTGATTACTCTATCCATGGGAGAAAAGAAATATTAGTACATTTATATTTGAAAAAGGGTTAAGATTAAACATGAACTCTAAGAATTATTTAATAGTAAACTATGGTAATAATTAAACATTTAATTAAAGTGACCCAAAATGACTGCTCGTATGGACAGAAATTATTATCGTTGCCATATTATTGGTCCCTGATGTATTTGAAGCCAATTTTTTGGGAATAACGCAGCACCTCTTTAAGTCTGACATTTTAAGTGTCAAAAAAGTCGTCTAATTTCACAGCTTTGCAATAAGGTTTTAGATTTAGGATATTTATATTCTGAGGGGCAAGGAAAACACTTAAAGTTCTTTCTATGAACATAAGATTAACATGAGGAATAACTTTGAGTGAATTTGAAAACTAAACAGTTGTTGATAGTGAGCCGTAGTATGGCAGGGTAACGTAAGTTAAAAGTAGAATAAGGGTAATCAAGATAGTAAAATGTGAACCTAATCATATGAATGCGGCGCATTGCGCTGCATAAGAATCTGTAATAATAATGTATTCTGAGAGTATGAATTATGCACTGATTACCGTGATTAATTATTTTGTATTAGTACTGGGGGGGACATAATCTTGTAAGACGAGCTCGTTGGCTTTGATAACCCCCCTCCCCCTCCCACCTTAGTAAGCTCAATCGCTTTGCTCCCTTCCCAGAGTCCTAAGGGTGCTGAACTTAAATTAAAATTTAAAGAATTACATGATGAAAACACCCCAAATGTTTTTAAGTTGTTGAAAAGATAAAATGTTTAGTTTATTTATACAGTTATCAGATGATTTTGCTTCAATTTAATAGCTACTTTGAAATGTCTATAAGAATAACATTTTAACTTTGAAGGGCTGTTTGGCGGAAACCGGATTTTCCCAGTTAATGGGCCAGTTCCAATCGATTAGTGGTGGAAATAATCCTAGTTTTAAAAATAAAAAATCCTTGGATTGGAAAAGGATTTGCCCGAAAAAAACAGTGTTTGTTTTATAATATAAGATTTTTAATTTCTAACCCTAAAAATAAACATAGTTTAGGAATCTAAAAGCATTTTTTTAAATTATTTCTATAAGTAAGTGAAAAGAAGAGATTCTTATACTGCACGTCAGGGGTGTCATGGTGCCGGAACGCGCCGGAACGCCGTTTCCGGCAGTTCTATTAACTGGTTTTGGCCGGAAGTGGAGATTTAACAAAATTTGTCACAACAAATTTAATTATAAATAAAGAAATATTTTCCAAACAACAATATTACAAGTTAACTAACGATAGATATAGCGTGCACCGACTGCCGAGTCCACGGATAAGAATACAGTATACAATTTGCGGCCCAACACCAATCATGTTCTATTTGGTAACAGCGCTCATAGCGGCTGATCAAGTACATTAGCTCTTATTTGGTAACAACTACATCAAACTACAGTGCTATGAATGCCTGCCGCCAGAGACGCTATCGTCAGTATGGACAGTTGTTTGATGAGAAGTGACAAGAAATGTATGGAATGCTGACAGAAAAGATATGTCATAACCTTTAAAGTGACCTAGATTAGCTGAATGTATTAGGGAAATAATACACGATCAATTTGTGCAGAGTAAGACCGTCCAAAAGCTGTTTGTTCATATGAATTTATATCGATCAGAAAAACTAGAAACATTTTAAATTTTTCAATTTGTTTACAACACCACCTTGTATTTAAAAATATGGGCAATGTTTTAGTAATAACTATATTTTGTTTTATTATATATTTTTCTTCCGAAGGTTTAGAGTTTAGATGTTGTATAATACTTTGTGGCGTTTAATTTCTCGTTGTACTTTGCCTATTATTGTTGGATTGTTTATTACGCTTGCTCTGTGTCTAGTCAGGCTTACACTCACTAGCCTATTAATACATCGCGTCTTTGTTTAATGATAAATGCCCTGGAAGTTTTATGAAATAAGTATAGGATTTAAATAGGTAACCAAATGAGAAGCACAAATAGTTTTGTTGAAAATAAATAATTAATTGTAATCACGAGTGATTCTAACACTGGCGATATACCGCTTCAATGATGGCATCTTTCGCTTCTACACCAGGTCTAGCCTACTGCCGCTACGTACGCCTGCCAAAAAATTTTTTTTGAATTCGGCTTTGAATTTCTTTTTAATCAAGTTAAAAGTTAGCAGACAGCATAAAAAAGAAATTCATAAACCTTGTCAAAAAGTAAAAACACTAAATTTTGCAATTTAACATCATAACATAAACAATTCTATAAGTGTAGTTTGGGGGGGGGGGGGTAGTCTGGGCCAGGTATGTACCGTTCCGCCACTGCAAAAATTACCATGACGACACCACTGCTGCACGTGTTTATGATTTAGGCTAAAACACCTGTTTGAAAGAGAGAGTAACCGTATTGAACAATTACAGTTACAGTATTAACCTTCACACAATATGACGAGATACGGTAAAGGTTGTATTAAAACTGATAATAAATCTAAAAAAGGTTTGTTTAAGAGTTAGTTTTGGAACTTGAATGGTGTTCATGTGAATTGTCAAGGATATAGCGTATCCTTTTACGTTCCTTTAGCGTATATTTTTTTACGTTTTTTTTAAATATAATCATGTTAATTAATTTTTATTTTGATGATTTTAAAGCTCAAACGAATACATTATTTAAATTGGTAAATGAAAAATTTCAAACATGTGTTTCTTAATGTTGGAAATTTGGTTTAACTACATGTACTATATAAAGGTTGTTAGACAAAAGAGATATTGTAACCCGCAATGCCGAATATGAAACAATAATCCATTACATTTGGCACCAGACGTGATTGTGTTTCAATAAGCGGCGCCGAAGAGAAATGTATTGTCTGCGAAATCAAACAGTTTTGCAAAATTTACTATTCCACTTCCAATTAGTAATGTCCCATAAAAGCTATATACTTCTAAAACTAATGTTCTATATAAGAATAACAATATTTTTTATTCCAGCACTCTCAACATATTCACAATTTGTTCATGGGGAATCTAGCCATTTCTCCAGCACATAACACATACTGGCCCAGTTAAAAATAAAAAGAAAACAACAAAAACCATTCAGACCTAACCATAAGCGGTTCTTGACAGTCTGTAAAAACAAACTAAACTAAATTTTAACTAATTAAGCTTAGTTTCAACATAGAAAAGTTCATGCGATTATGTTATTGTAACAAAATAAAATTAAATAAATTTTTACTTGACCACCCAAACTAATTTTCAAGGAAAACTTGATAAAAATTAAATAAACAAAACTGCTTATTAATTTGAAATTAACTTTTTAGATCAGAACCTAAAAAATTAAGCCTATACTGTCTTAATTTATAACAGCCAATACTGTATTTTACATCGTTCAGAAAATTTCCTTTGATTGTTCACAAATCTTGTTGTTTCTGGAAGGTTATTATTATACTTAACTCATGTACACTCAAGTATAGATCGACATAAATGATGTATAATTAGTGTGCGCAGGGCCTGTATTTTAATGCATAAACTCGCTAACTAAGGAGCAACGTTATAAGTAATACTGCAATACCATTATCTAAATCAAGCTTTTTCGGACTCGGCATTCCAGAATAACCTTATGTCATTGAGACTATACTGCAGAAGAATTGTTAAAGTTTACCAGGAAAAATGCTTGACTTCCAAGGTAATTTTTTAATAGTGATATAAAAGACTCACATGATAATTTTGTGAATAAGAACTCATATGTATTTACAACAAAGACAGGTAAAGCACAGTGGCGGCTCTAGAGCCGATTTCCGGGGGGAGGGGGCATTATATACCGGTACCGTTTTCGGGGGGGGGGGGGGGCGGGAGGGGGGGTGCGTGGTAATGGGAGAGGGCGGAGGGGGACGGGGGGAGTATACTGATCACTGGTGGTATTATTATTTTCCATTATAAATAGTATTATTTTCCTAGATGAAAGGGATATGGGGATGACAGCCTACTTTGAAACGATTTGCTAAATCTAACAGCATATTTCATTATATTTCGCTATCTCATTGAAACCTAACACCTCAATAAAAGAAGAGGGAAATTGACAGAAATGCCCCTAATTTCTCTCAATTTTTCAAAACTATCACTGTTTTTATTATTTTTTTCTAAATTCCAGCCTAACAATTTGCTATTTCCAAATAGCAAGGTTTGAGTGATTGTGTAACTTCATAAATACATAGCTATTTCCTAATAATGTAAATCAAATGTTCATTTCTGTTTCTGTATTTGAAAAATCTGGCGGGTTGTAGCAGAAACCAAGTACGCATCGCGCAAATGACTGCTGTCAGTTTAAGTTATAATGTTAGAACCACTCTTGATTGTATTTATGCTTCTCTTTAGCAGTAGAGTTTAACAGGCTAATTTAAAAATAAAGTAAATAGTTAAAGTAAATAGTTATTACAGTCTTTTCGTGTTTTATTAAAATAATCTTTGTCACAACAAACTTGCGTACTCAGCATATTTCCAGATTAGTAATATTAATTTTGATCAGATGAACCTGTAAATAAATAGGGAATAAATGTATTTCATCACGTGCTCATAAATAGAAAAATAAATGTGCATTCACCTTATCATAAATATAGGGAAAGAGTATGGAGGTATGCTGCCATGAGGAACACAAAAAGGAGGTTTTTAGCATAAAAAAATATTTCGACCTTATAAGTTTCATCGATATCTGTCCATGAATAGTTTGCCTATTCTCAATGACGTTTACCATGGGATAAGAGATTGCTGCCATGATAAGTACAAAAACCAAGATTTTTTAGCATAAATTAAGCTAATACCAATTATCATCCAAAATGTTGGTTTGTAAGTGAAATATTACCACATCCTTACTCTCCATAAGATTAACATTGGAGCCCAAAATACTATGTACTGTCTTTAGACTTTTTAATATATCGGCAACTGATGAGATAGAGCAAAGCTTCAAAATCCTACATTGTGTGTGTGGTTTATTTTTTTAGCTAAATCCAGCGGTTAAGAAATGAATTTAAAAAAAATTATATATGAAATATGCAAAAAAATACATTTTTGTGGTACAAGACCCCCTAAAACTACCCCTTCCGGAAGGTAGATATATCTGGTTAACGAACTCATCCAAATAAAGGTAGGATTACACATCTTTACCAAATTAGGGTTTGATCGGACCGTTTTTACAAGAGTTATGGTGTCTAGCAACACATACATATATATGTATAATTAATGACTATTTTTTTGTCTCTGGGCACCTCAAAACGAAAAAGTAACATGGTCCCGGGCTTAGGTCGTACCATTAAACCTACGGTAATAACTTTATCCCTATAGGAAATTCGTTAAAAAAGCTTTAATAATAAATCTGATAGGTGTTAATTTGTTACATTTACTTAGCGGTAAAAACCAACTCCCGTGGGCCATTGTCGTCATGACTACCGAAATCAACTCTGATGACTTTGAGCTCCTTTCTCCTATCAGGGGTTATTTTCATAAAAGCGGTATTTTAAATTTAATTTTTCCCTCTAACACGATTAAGTCTTGATGTTGGTCCCTTATGGTTTCCAAGTGATCATATAAATCCGACGGTTGGAGCTTCACTATCTATCCCATAGTAAAACAACAGTAGGCCTACTGTTGGCCTATTCAATCAATTCAAAATGATCTCAGCTCAAACTTCATTCACACTAAATAAAAAAATTAAAACTGTTTGAAATACTGTTTTTCATTGCAACAAAACAATCTTAATAAAATACTGTTTCATGAAGAAAGCTATGATTGTACTCAACAATCTCGACCAGACGATGACCTTCACAATAATCAATAATACCACCAATAAAAATACTGTCCTCGTCGCTTTGTCCGTCCCATATGGAAATTTTACATTTGAAATATATAAAAAAAAATATATTTGGAATATATAGTCATATATTTTCGGTTATATATAATTACTATATTTCATATAGTAGAATTATGGGACGGAGAAATATATTGCTATATATTTATTTTGTGTTGATTATGTATTTTATATACATACAAAATGTATACCTTAAAATATATTATAAATATAAATCTAGTAAATATATTCGTAATATGGTTTAATTATACTGTTAATATATTTTTAATGTATCTGAAATGTATAATACATATATATAGCGCAGTAGTTTTAATATATTTAAAATATATTTGAAATGTGGTAAACATACTTAAACATACTTCAACATACTTAAAATTATATATTTGTTATATATTGGATAAACAGTAAAACTATATTTCAAATAGATTGAATATATATTTTAAATGCATTTAAAATTAAATGGAGATATATTGTTAATATAATTTAAATATATTCACGATACATTTAAAATAGACTTGAAATATATACAAGAAATATAAACTAATTACATTCATAATGTATTTAAAATACACTTGAAATGTAATAATTAATAAATTTGAAATATACTGTAAGTATAAAAATTACGTATTTTAAATGCCCTAGTAATATATACATAGCAATGTATTTTATAGGCCATGGAAATATATACCGGTACAGGGTGAACAACTGTGCCACAATTGGTATATCCTAAACCATGAGGTTTAGAGAAACCTTTAAGTGGGGAACAAAGGCAATTAAAAATATGAAATCCATTATCTTGTAAATGGCCGCCATTTTTCAATATGGCGGCTAACTTTAAAATTTCTTAAGGAACACTCTACATTTGATGATGTTTTTGAAATTTTCTTGTAATTTTAAAACTTTTTTATTCTTTAACATGTTCCTCTAAATCTAACGGATACAGAGCAGCAGGCCATTAAAGCTCATTTTAGTCCCATATAAGAATAACATGGGTCAAACTTCATCAGCTCATATCTCCGAGACCATTCAGTAAAATAAGAAATACTCAAGAATAAAAATTTCTTAAACTGATGTTTTAATGTCATTTTTTCATAATAACATCAATTGTAGGCCCATAAAAATTTTATTTTTTGACCGCCATATTAGAAATAACTTAATTTATGCGTAAATGATCATTTTTATGAATGAAGTGTTCTTGAAACATAATTTTAAGACATTTTTATTCTTGAGTATTTTTTATTTTACTGAATGGTTTTGGAGATATGGGCAGATAAAGTTTTTCCTGTGTTATTCTTATGGAACTAAAAATGAAATTTAATTACCTGTAGTTTCTTAACCGTTAGGTTTAGAGAAAAATGTCAAAGAATAAAAATGTCTTACAATTATATTGACATTTAAAAAACACCATGAAATGTAGGGTGTTCCATAAGAAAATTTTAAGTTGGCCGCCATATTGGAAATGGCGGCCATTTAGAAGAAAATGGAATTAATATTTTTTATTGCCTCAAAAAATAAGTGGTGTTCCCCACTTAAGAGGGCGTTGGAGTGCCGCCATGTTGGATTTATTTCCCATAAGAGCAATGCTAAATTTGTCCCCGGCATTTGTCATATAATTTCTTTATTTTTTGTCCGATTGGTTCAGAATAAATAGCGTTTGAATCACAATTAAATCCTCCGTTCCTTTTGCGAGATCGATTCTTTGTAAATAATTTATAAAATTCTGTAGAAAATGTTTTAAAAGTAGTAAAAAACTTGCTTTGTTATTTCAAGTTAGTAAAGAACACTAATTTTTATAAAATTTTTTCTCGCAAACCAAATCCGCTTTGATGAACCCTTTATTTAGAGCTATAAACCATTATTTTCTGATTATAAATAAAAGAGTTATTTGATATCCCGTTTAACATTGCTCTTATGGGGGAAAGGCGGAATTTGGATTGACTCCAACGCCCTCTTAAAGTTTTCTCTAAATCTCATGGTTTAATATATATGCCAATGGTGGCTCAGTTAAGTTGTTCACCAGTATATCATGAACTTGTAATTATAATGTGATAACTAAGCATTGACTAGCCTACACAGACATATAGCATTAAAACACCAACTTTTTAAAATTAGCATTACTAATTATATAGAATGCCTAAATTTAAAAATACCATTGTTGCTAACTAGGGCTTGGTTTCTGAAATAAAGAGTACTGGAGCTAAGGCACACTGGGGGTCTAAGGAAAGGGGATGGTGTATGGAGTGCCCCCATTGGAACAAGGGAGAGGGTCCGGAATCCTACCCTGGAAAACCATACTCAAATTGGTGCATTTTTATCAATACTGATTAGATTATGTTTTATGCAATAGCCTATTTTGTCCTGGGTAAGGTTTGGATCAATTATTATGCCAACAGTATATATTTTTTATAATTATTTATATAAATAAATTATATATATATATTTTTATGTTCCATTTAAAGAACAGTAGGCTATTTTGCTAGGCTACATAAAATATAATGAATCCTTAAGTACTAGCCTTAAAATGTTAACATTTATAAATTTAAGAAAATTACTAGGCCTAATGTAGGCCTACTATAGTTTTTCTAACGTAGACGTTAGAAAAACATTAGGCCTAGTAATTTTCTTAAATTTATAAATGTTAACATTTTTAACACAGTTATGTTTTTCCAAATTAAGTAGACCTCAATCCTCTACTTAAAGTAGACGAGGTCTACTTAATTTGGAAAAACATAACTGTCTTTGTCATATATTGCACTTTGCTTTTTACTTTGGGTTTGGATTGCACGTCAAAAGAAGGTCCAAAGCCGAGTTCCCAGGACAACCGTAACCGAACAGAGAGTCAACAAGTGACAAGAGACCGGAATAGAGGAAAAAAGTTACGAAGTGTCTAACTTGTATGTAAAACTAACACGTATTACGACGTAATAAAAGACAAATAAACACTGATTTTGCTACTTTTCCTATGTGTGTGCCACTACGGAATTGAATTATGGTTTTGTAAATGTTGTATTTGATTATAAAGGTCATATAAACTTGTTGAATTTTATGTATCATTTAAAATCCAACAAGCAGATGCGAACCGGAGCAGAGCTTCGGTTGGCTGTGGTGTGAAAAAGCCTTGTTGCCAACCAGTGTATACAATAGGCCTACTGCTATAACTGTCACTACAGTAGGCCTCTATAAAAAAAACAATAAAAAAAAGAAAGGAAATACGGTACCTAAATTGAGATCTTTAGCCACCGTGTCCCGTATAAAGGACTATTAATTAATTGATTTGATAAAATGAAAAAATGAATATAAGTGAAAGTATAAACAATTTTATTGGCATCTTGGACTTAAAATACAATTTGCTTGCGCATAATTCAATTCCGTAGTGGCACACACATAGTAAAAGTAGCAAAATCAGTGTTTATTTATTTATTTATTTATTGTCACCTAGTGTTGACCAAGGTGCAACCCTCAAAGAATCAACCGATTCCGTTAACTTCCACGCAAGCCTACCACCGTTTATTTAACGTGCGTCCTCCCACCAACGTTGCCACAGATCGGCTAACCCTTTTAAGAGTTGCACCACCAGGTCAGGTTCGGTCGTGAGCGGGTTTGAACCCACGCCGACGTAGACATCCTGGCCAAGGATACCTACGCCTTAGCCATCTCAGCTATCAACACCAGCAGCCTAGTCTCGAGAATTAGGGTTTTGAACGGTGCGCGATCCTGGAGGGAAAAACTATAGGCCGTTGGTTCGCTATGAGAGCGCAGCACTTAACCGCCGCTGCTCTCTATTTAAAGGAAATAATTTGTGACTGAATGGGTTAAAAGAAAGCCCTTTCTTAGTTTTAACTTGTAATCAGTACTAAAGATCACCCACTGATCAAAATTCTACAAAAATTCCAGTTGATTTGAACCCAATTAGTTTTTTTAATCTTTTATAACTAAAACATCTATTCTTCCTGATTTTCTAACATTTGTTATTACATTACACTACCTGCTAGAATTATTGTTTTTCTTTTATGATGCACACAAGCTGAGAAAAAGGAGGAAATCAATCATGCTTCCTATTAATATAAGTTATAGGCTAATCTTAATAATACAATATTCAACCAAATTTCCTAAATACCTTTAAATCCCGTTACTAATCAAATGGATTTGACTTTGACAAAAATTTAACCACTATGATATTGGTATTACCCATGATCCCTTACCAAAATAAAAGACGACACTGTTTTCACATTTTTCGCTTCACAGTTTTTTCTTCACTAATTTACACTCATTTCCAGAAATTTAATTTCACCGATTCTGTTTCCACTGATGACTACCGTACCTATTCTGTTATATTACCGGTACACTTAAGTACCTGATAATGCCCTATAGTAGAAACCCAGCAGTGAAAGACCTGGTAATTGATGTGTACCTTTGGGTGAAAACTGCTTGGTTTTGGCGGTGTATCGACATAAATTACCACTAGGACTGCAAAAAGGTAAAACTAAACATTGATATCAAGCTACATCAATAAAAAAAAACCATTAGGTTTCTTCTGTACGGCAATTTTCCTTAAAATATAAAGTTAAGGGATTTAAAAAACGAGACATTGATGTTGTAACAAGTAGACTTATTGTTTATTCACTGAAAAAATATATTAAAATACATAAAAAACTATTATTATATTATTGATAGGCCTATTGCTATTATTACAATTACTTTATTATTAGAAAACCGCTAAGCAGAACATGGCAAGCAGAACATTGGGTACATTTGGCTACACTGTAAGCATTGACTTGCCTACATAGACACTAACGACATTTGACCTTTCTCATATCATAGCCGTGTTTGAAAAAATTCACAGTGACACAATCTTCCATGGCGTTACATTACCGGAAGGCAACGGAAGAAAGCTCAGTCAGCCGTAAGATAAGGCTGTGATAGCAACATCGATTTAGGTAAAAAAGGGTATCTATAGTTTATTACTTTTTCAAAATTCAAGACTAATTCTAGACTTTTTAAAGACTTTTTTAGTTTCTTCAAGACTATTGCATTACTCGACATAGGGCCTATTAATTTCTATTATACATCATACTGAATTATTTATATAGTTGGCACTAACATATTTGTATTAAAATAGTATACACATACCGTCCGTCAAGAAGCTCAAATTTTCTTATTGGATTCAATCGCTGCATATTTCGCCGTGAATACCGGTATGGTATTGTCAAGTGATACAAGAACATACTATCCATCAAAGGATTAGTCAAGGATAAAAATGAACAAAACACGCCACACACATACAGTTAAGTTCTATTTATATCATTGACCAAACCTTCTATGGCTAGTATGTTCTTGTATTACTTGACAAATGCCTTATTCACGGCGAAACATTTAGTGATTACATTCAAGAACAAAATTAGAGCTGATCGACAGAGGGTATGTGTGTACTAATTTAGTCTTCAATATGGGGCCAATACAATTAATTTTAATGGTACCAGGGGATTGAGCTTAAGCTCGGTAAAATTATTACTTTTGTTCTCTCGCCCTCTTAATTTTTGGGACAAGCTCATTCGCTTCGCTCACTCGCCAGGCCAAAGGGTGCTGCACTTTGGTATAATTTACCTTTAAATATATAACACATTGGTGTTATCTACAGTTATCAGCTAATTTTTGTTCAATTTAAAAATCTCCATAAGGAAAACATGGGAACTTTGAAGGGCTCTAGCGCGGAAAACCGGATTTTTCCCAGCTAAGGGAGGAATGCCAATCGATTCCTGGTGGACAAAACTCCCATAATCAACCAAAAATAAAAAATCCTTGGAGCGAAAAATGTTTGCTTGTACAAATGGAGCTTGTTTTAGAGTATAAGTACCAGGGGGACCGAGCTTAAGCTCGGTAAAATTATTGCTTTTGTTCTCACACAATGCTCGTTCGCTCCGCTCACTCGTCCTTTTCCATTTTAAAGACGAGCTCGTTCGCTTCGCTCACTCGCCAAGCCGTCGGGTGTTGCACTTTGGTATAATTGTTTTAAACTATCAGCTGATTTTTGTTCCACTAATAAAATCTCCATAAAGATAACATGGAAACTTTAAAGAGCTCTAGCGCAAAAACCGGGTTTTTCCCAGCTATGGGACCAGCTCCAATCGATTTCTGGTGGCCAAAACCCCTATATTCAATCAAAAAATCAAAAATCCTTGGGGCAAAAAAAAACTTTCCGGACAAATGGAGCTTGTTTTAGAGTATAAGATAATTTGTTTTATCAAAAAATAGACTATTAAAATTAAACTATAAATTTCTTACTTTGTTAAGAAGCAATATTAATTATGAATCAACATTGAAAATTTGAGGGGTTTGAATTAAAATAATGCAACTTTTTTTAATAGCGGTTTAAAAAATGTTTGGATATAAAGACTTTTAAAAATCTTTGTTTAGGGAAATATTTTTTATTGTCATCTTGCTGCCTCGATGGCAGATCTTTCATCATAGTAATATTAATCACACACTGTACGTTAGAATGCAAAGCCCATAAGGCGTTATTCCCTTCGCTCACTTGCCTTTTCCGAAAGTGTAGGCCTAACTTAGAACTAATGGCGCTGCTCTCTGGCATTTTGTTAAGAATCTTATAGGGAACAAAAAAAATATATATATGGTAGGCCTAGTTATTTCTTTACATGGTCTGAAATCAAATAGTCTAAAATCAATCCGGGAAACAAATAAACATGAATAAGTAACCGACGGTACCGGTAATTATTATGGACAGTAGGCCTAAGCATTTGACAGTTCATGACAAAAAACAAAAGTGTTTTATAGTTTTTCTTGAAGTTTATGAGGAAAATGAATAATTTTAATTTTTTATCTATTAAAGAAATTAAAGCTCATGGTTCCGAAAATGTTGGTTTTTCTAGTGGAAAAGTTAGAACAAAATGTAAAAAACAGAAAAAATATTTTTGTTTTTGAATTGGTCAAAGGGATATTGAAATAATCTATTTATTCACGCTAAACCCAAACAATGAATAGTTTTAAAAATCCAGCAATGAATAGCTATGATGAGGCCAGAAAAGCAAAAAAATATGGATTTTTTAAACTGATCTGATATGTTTTCCCCTTTTTTTAGGTTTTAGTACCTAATGCAAACGGATAACATTACGGTATCTTAAATATTTGAGTTCAGCTAATTTTCCCAAAAGATTATTACATACCCTCTTGACCTATTTTAAGAGTGAATTTTTTTGAGTTTTCCAATTTTCCAGAATTTTTTGACTTTATCACCAGAAACGACTCATTTTCCGAACTACTGGGTGATTTTGGACAGTTTGATGAAAAAATCTATTTCTAAAAAGCGCTACATAAACTGCAGAAATATCCGTAAATTATGGTAACTGAGGTAAGCGGCTGACTAAGACAACCATTATTTTGTTGCACCGTAATTTATAAGTTGCCAATAATGTGTACGGTATGTCTTGACACTTTGAGAAAGTTTGGAACCTCCTGTTTACACATAATTCTATCACATTCAGACTGAACTGGAAAAAGATTGAACCCATTCAGTAAATGTGGCTAAATAGTAAAAATCTACTAATAACACTGAGGGTTTTAAAAGTAGGCTACCTATAAGTAAGGTAGATAATTCTTTTGCACCATTAGGTATGTTAGGGGTCGTTATTAAAGGCTAAAGAAAAAAATTAACATAAAGCATAGAGGGCCTACACCTTTAAATTATACCCTTTCATGTGTACATGTTTGTCCAACGTATGGTAATAGTATTAGGTAAGCACCACCTGACAGGGTGCTTATACAATATTGCCGGGTGTATTACTCACAATTTTTTTCAGGTAAGGATAGTACAGATCTTTGTTGAAAGGAATTAGTTACCAATACTTTTCCGCACAATTAATACCTCTATAAATAACATCAATTAATTTTTTTTAAGAGGATTAACATAAAATGTTCATACTTTTTCGGCTGCACTTCCCCAGACGCAAGGTGGAACTATCGAATGAAAATTATCGAACGAGTCGATCGATATATTGGTCGTATTCAAACGGTAAATTATTATCTTTTATGAATATAGGTTATTCATAACTCAATGTATCATATGATAGTTTATATAAAGTAAAAGTGTTTAGCAAAGATTTTATTATATTGTAACTAAGTTGATTAAAAAGTATAAACACCAAACATGATTGGGTTCCTCCAGGCAAAACTTTAACAAAAAAACAAATACCAACAAAATATTCAAACTTTAAAAAACATCTTATATGATGAAGAAAACATCCCTCTTTTTCAATGGCGAAACTTCGTTATCCATCTCCACCGTTATTATCGATGTGGAAATTTCGATATTGCATGATAATATTGCTATTTCGCCGATACAATTACACGATACGATTACGATTTTATCACCTGATTTAGTTTCTTGTTCTAATATAATGAAATAAACATTTTGACAATAAAACAAATACCGTATAGGCCTACATTCAAACAAGTTACTGAAAAAAGTAAAAATTGTAGCTAATGTAACCTGTAACAAAGAACAACACAAAATAAACTAACCAAGTTTGTTGTGTAGCTGTATCTAAATTCAGACTGTGAGAAGAAGCAGACTTCGTTAGATCTAAAATGGCGTCACACAAATGCTGCCAAATACAAATCAGAAAGGTTTTTTTTTTTGCTATTGTATTGAGGGAATATGCATGTTAAATGTTTCTAAACACCATTGATTTTGTTGTTATAAACATCGCTGTCAATTAAAGTGACGGAGGTTTATGGTTACACTGTTAGGTTAGATTATTATTATGATACATATCTTTTCTCAGTATCGTTGTTGATTCGATTGTTTTCATCGCTCAATTTCAATCGCAATATCGAAATTTCCACATCGATAATAACAGTGGAGACGGATAACGAAGTTTCGCCTTTTCAATTACTGGAATATAGACTTTTTGAGGCATTAAAAAAATGCCTAAATAGATCAGCTGCAGACATTTTTACGTTTCTTTTAAACAGGTATTCAGCTAGGCCTAGATGCGGTCTTCTAGATGTTAGATGATTTGAGTCCTGTTTTCAATTACTTTTTATGGCCCTCCATGACAATTCTATGGTTTGAGTGATGGCAGATGTTATTGGATCTTTTCAGTAGGCCTACCCGATATTTTTATACCGTACATGAATTATGGATAAATTCGATTGTACATCTCGATAATTTTTAGTCGCTAAGTTATATTAATCGAATCGATTGATAATTTTCATTCGATAGTTCCACTGGGTGTCTGCGGAAGTGCAGCAACTTGTTCTTATAGCCTATACTATTACTTTTTTTCGATAACCCGGAATTTTTATAAACTTGGACACCATTCGGTCCATCTAACTTAAGTCCGGGTAAGAACTTAGGCCTAACTTTGTAAAACGAAAACATCTGTAGAGATTGTAAAAATAGCCTCTTCACAGGTGCATCGAAAAAACAAGAAGTCTGCCAATTAATTAGATAGTGCCATCTACATATTGAGTTAACCGTGTGATTTGATTCATTACAAAGGTTTACTTCATTGAGTATATTTTATTTCAATAAAGTGATTAGGGTGTGAATAAAAGTCACTCAATTTTTTGAAACCCGCTAAAAAACCAAACTAATAAGCCTATGGCCAAGGGTACAAGCACTACCAATAACCAGTTTTTTTATGACCAAGGCTATGAGCGCAGTGGCCGCATAAGATTTTCGGTAGGCCTACATAAAAATATTAAGTTTAAAATAGAGCTGTAAATTGTGAACCCAATGCTTATCTAGTCATACAACAAAATCCTTAAGATAATCTAGCCTAACCCTGGGGAACCCACGGTATGGGAAATTACTTTGGAAGATAGGCATAACTTAACCTACTAACTCAGGGGAGTCTACGGTTTGGAATATAGATTGGCTAGGAAAACAGCAACAGCAATGAAAGTGTGAGAGCCTAAATTAAGTATAAGTACTTTATGTATTAAGTAAGGGATTGACATACCAGAAAGGTTGATTAACAGTGGCATGAAACATAACAAGCTGGCTACCCAGCCTCCTAGCCACTTTTTCAATGGTGGTGTTTAATTTAAACCTACATGCCACTGGGCCTATCATCTTTCAATACATTCCCTAACAAATAATCCTCAACGACATAATTTTCATTTTCACAACACAACGGTCGAACGGGCACTTCAATTAATTAATAAAGCAACATTCATAACAGAATGACAGTTGACTGTGTTCGAGTTGACTTTGACAGGTTCAGCGCCGGGCGAGTAGGCGACATAGAAAATGTGGCATGGAGTAAGAAAGATGTTCTCACATTTGAACCGTTGATTTTATATACATTACGCTTTTCGTTTTGTAACCTTAATTTAAAGCAAAAGTTTGCTTTAAAGTTCACGCTTGGTGACCTCTGACCATTTGGCCTGCAATAAAATTGTTGATTTTCACTGAATATAACCAGAATTTTACATACCTTCCTTTTTTTTTTGGAAACATGCTGAGCATCAGGGGTAGCCTCCAATTACCAAGATAGTTGTTCCAAGAAATCTTACAACTTTTTATCTGTGATTCACCAAATCATATTGCTTTCACTAGTGAAATTAACTATATTTTTATTGAATTAATTTATTCAATTTTTATTTTATTCGCTCTTATTTTTAACAGACTTCTTGGCCATCATGCAAGTCTAGAATAATTCATTGATTTTCCTATATAAACTTATTTTAATGACGTATTATGTGTTATTTAAAATTGTTATCAACAATCTTATTTTTCAATTTGGCTCAAATTGGCATTCTAAATAAGTGCCCATAAATGTACATAAATTACATACTTAGTGTAACTTTTTACAATATGAAGTTTTACAGGGTGTTAGTGAACTCTCTTAAAAAAAAATGATTTGTTTACTAGGTCAAAACAAAATTAGTTGCTTTTTTGATACATATTTAAATGCTTATTTAAGCCTCTAGCCGCCATTTTGATTTTACACTAAATAATTTTCATTTAATTTTAGTATAACGGATCATTGTGTTTAGTTCGTATTTGGTGTTAAACTTTATCACAGTAATGTTAGTTTTCAGGGAATTTTTTTTTGCTATTTGTATTTACAAAATTATGGCCATTTTTAATTAAATTTTACAACCAACGAAATGTTACCAATCAAAATATTACAAAGAAAAAACTAATTAACAAATTAAACTGTCTAACCAATAATACTATGTTTATTAAGGTTTGACAACAAATAACTGAGTTAACATCTTCAACATATTTTAAAGTTATATCCATTTTGGTAAAGTAACATATGATTTAAAATAGGCATCAGCAGATATGTATTTTAAATATACATATTATATATTTTATGTATATTCTACAATATATTACAAATTATACATACTGTATGCATTATAAATACATGTTGCATTATAGTTAAAATATATCATGCTATATATTTCAAGTTTATTTTAATATAACCTTAAAATATATCTGTCGGAATATAGTCTAAATATAATAATTTTATATTATCTATATATTTCAAAATGCATTGTTATATTATATAATAAATATAATATAAATATATATTGCATTATAGTTTAAATGTATTATGCTATATATTTCAAATATATTTTAATTTAACATTAAAATATATTTGTCAGAATATATCCTAAATATATTAATTTTACATTATCTAAATATTTCAAAATGCATTATTATATGTATATAATAAATATATTATAAATATATGTTGCATTATAGTTGACATATATTATACTATATATTTCAAATACATTTTAATATAACCTTAAAATATATTCGTCGGAATATAGTCTAAATATATTAATTTTACATTATCTATATATTTTAAAATGCATTGTTACTTGTATATAATAAATATATCATAAATATATATTGCATTATATTTGAAATATATTATGCTATACATTTCGAATATATTATAATATAACGTTGAAATATATTTGTCGAAATACATTTTAAATATATTAATTCTACATTATTTATATATTTCAAAATGCATTATTATATGTATATAACAAATATATTATAAATATAAAATGAAATATACATTATATATATTTATTATGTATTTCAAATGCTTTTTAAGTTAATATATTTTGACAAATATAATTTAAATATATTTCGGCATTCAAAAGGCTATAATAAATATATAATAAATATATATAAATATATAACTTTTCCATATGGGGTGTGGTCTGCCGCGGGCAGTGCACAATCCTATACTTTACAAGAAGTGTCTATATGGCGATGTATTTTCCACGATCTTGAAATATAGCTGGTATATATTGTTTAAACTTTGCGTTTGATAGTGTTTTGGCATAAAATAAGTTAAAAAATGGCCTCAACCCCACAAAAATCAAATGTTGTTCAAAATTAAGTTTTTAAAATGTAATGTTTAACATTTGTTTTATGCGTAGCACTTTTTTTACGGAATAATAATGAAAGGTAAACAAACATAAAATAATACTACTTTTAAGCATTCTTATTGAAACAACTGTTAATTATGAAGAGGTGTAGTTGTTTGTTGGTGTAATCAGGCCCACCCTGATTGCATGGCATAACAAAAGTAAATTAAAAACAACAAGTGAGGTTTGGACACTGAATTTAACGTTATATTTTTTTTAATTCCCAAAAAATTATCGTGTCACTGTGTTAGCAAAAACTTCTTGAGGGGGAGGGGGCCACGGCCCGATTTCCCGCCCCCCCCCCCCCCAACTGAAACCACTGTCAACAATCGCAACCAGGTGATGGCATTCACTATAGAGTACTCAATGTCACTGTCTTCTCGTCCCTAATCCCGTTGTTCGTGTTGTCGAGCGCAAGCAAACTCTAAATTTAAGCACCCCCAAATTTTCTTCAAAATAAAATAATGTTGTTTTTAATCTTTATTAATACAAAGTTCAATATAATTAAACAATGACAAACTTTCTTTAAAAAAATGGATACTTTTGTAACTAACATATAACGTATTATTTTTTCAAGCCTCAAAAAAATACCCCCATGCCTCCCTGAGCATCTACGAGGCACTGAATTTTTATTTGGTATTAGGTTGAAATGCAAGCAGGGTCCATTTAATTTCGCCTGCATAAAGAGTGTAGAATTAAAGTGGTGAATTAATTATCTGAGACGTAAACTGTGCTTGCAAATCGTCCATATAAGCCTAACGTCTAATTTTTTTGTAACTAGTCGTAAAAACATTGCATTGTTACTCTCTCAATAGAAATTTACTCATGGCGATAAGGTTTGTGTGCAATCGTTATGCCCAATACAATATGGACTCATTTTAAAGTTAGATAAATGCTTATTTTTGTAATTTAAAACAAGAATTTTGTTAACCTGAATGATCAATGTCGCTCATATGGAACGATAAAAATAATTAAAATGGTAATAAATATCATATTTGTGTTGTTTTTGTTTTTTTAAGTAGCCTATTTCCCAGAGTTTTCCTCGTTCATAAACATAAAAGCTGTTTTTACTTTCAGTTTTAATTATAAGAATATTTATGACGAGATTTTTATTAAAGAGAAACTCTATGTAAGGAGCTGAAAGGAGCTACATTATTGTATCGAGTGATATATCTCGCTAATGTGGGTCAAGTGGCCGTTCCCCTCGCTTTACTTGATTCATTGTGTTTACTCTGTCGATGAAGGTATTTGTTTGTGTTCTTTAACCCAGAACAATGGAGCCTCTTAAGAGTCATCTTCATCCTTGTAAAAGCACTGAAAACATGCGTCCGTATTCCCCTGTTTCGGACGGTGTTTTTGGATATTCATTGTAAAATATATATTTTATTGTAGATTAAGGTTAGATATATGTCCCTCATACCTGATATATGAGTAAAGATAAAGGTATAAGTACAAGCAAATCTTAAAAGTAAGAAAAATCGAGTTACTTTGCGACGGTACATAGAGTAGTATTATTTATTTTTCAAAATTTTGAGGTATGAGGAACCTAATATAACTCAACTAAACACTATTCAACTGAACACTTACCAAGCTTAAAGAAAATCTGTTGAAAAACGGCGTCCGAAACAGGGAATAAAATACCATGTTTTGCATAAAAGCCGTATGGTTGACATTGCCGACTGCGCAGTAATTGGCTACTAGCCCAAAGGTGAGGATGACTCTTAAAGTATGACGAATAAATACCAAAGAAAAGTCCAATTTGCTATAGCTGCTACAGAGGGACTGCTGGACACAAGGCTTGCGCTTGTTTACGACAAAACAACGTAATAGTTTATGCTATCTGACCAATTTATATTATCACCACAAGATCATGAAAACTCGTCATGGGTTTGGAATGTGGAGTAAAATGTGCTAGTAAGTATGGTGGTTTTGGGTCCCCTGCTTGTTTGCTTGACACATGACATGCGGCCTAACCACCTGCGATACAATATCCTATACATAGGGTGAAAGTCAAGTCTGGGACCTCTTTATTAACTTTTAATTACAATAGAGATCAAAGTACGAAGTTCAACACATTAACAGTGGAAGTCCCCCTACATTCTTGTACAATCACTTATTATAATAGAACTTTGTATAACCAGGTCCATAAGGTGCCCGTAAGTAACCATATTGCATTTTTTTTTTTTTTTTTTTTTTTTTTTTTTTTAGATCTTGTATAGTTTTTAAGAATCATTGTGTTGGCTTTAAATTCCTAAACTAAAGAGAAGCCGAAATTCTAGTTTTTATAAGTTTGAGAATTAATAAAACTATTTAAAAAGCTGGTAACATTCGAAGAAAAACATAAAAATGAGATTTAAATTAGATACTTAATTCATTTATTGTTCATGCATGAATAGTCTATTATTAAAAACAAGTCAATTCCTTGATAATTGTTATAGTTGAAATAGGCCTACACCGTGTAAAAATACTGTTAAGTATTTATGATATGTTATTTCGGATTATGCTAAAGATTGCTTTATAGTTACGTTAGTCCTATATTTTTGCAAAAAAAAATAAAAAACAATCAATTGAAATAATTTTTCTTATAAAAATATTTATAACCGTTAATAGAAGATTGAACTCAAGTTGTCTTTTATCAGCAAAAGTGGATTCTATCCATCGCACCGGGCGAGTGGAGGGTATTCAGAACATTGGAAGCAATCCATTTGCCTCGTAGAAGCGCTCGTGGCTCGATACTCGCACAAATGTATTGCTCCAATTCTGTATCATAAATCAAACAATCCTATTGCTATAATCATTTAAAAACATATTTTGAATCTAATTCATTCTACTGTAATTAAAATTTATTGATTTATGTTTTAATAACTTTTCCAAAACACATATTGTGTATCGGTAGAATATTGCAACTGGTTAATAGTACTTTATAGTGAATTTAGATAGGTAAGTTGAATAAACTTCAACTTGTTTACGTTTATTTATTTATATAATTAAATTCATAAATAGAAACCAGTCTTTTTTAGATATTTTATCCTCCTCAGGACCAAATATTTTAGAGAAAAAAATGAAACTTATGCCGGGTTAAGGAAACAAATATTGCGCCAACATCTAACTCACCTCCATGTGATTTTACATTTTTATAGGCTTTTACGCTATTATTAATATTATTCGTTAAATTGCATATTGTACGAATCAATAGATTATCGACACTTTTATAAATTTTGCTGATGTAAAGGTATAAGTTCTCTTTTACAGATGATGGATCAATATCAGATTAATTAGTCTCAATAAGCAAGATTCTAAAATTGTGGTCTCTAAAATGACCTGTTTGTTAAAGCGAACACCCAATAATTTAATTGGTGTCATTTTTTATAATTAATTACAATTAAAAATTGTTTTGTTGAAATGAACTGACACCTATACAATTAGTAATTTAGGTAATTCCTATAGTTAAAGAAATTTGTGACATCAAAATTTTTCTAATGACGTCTCATTAGCGGTTTCTATACCACTAATTCCTCAGAATATAACTAGGGACAATTAATTAAACAAATATTATTAAATCCCCACTCATTTTTTTATATACTTTACAAATTACAATAAAAACTCATTATCACCATTCACTATGATTTGAACTATGCAATATCAAATTGTATCTCACAGTCACAAAAGAAAACAGACTGACTTTTTATATGATTAGCACTGTGAAATATCGAATTGTATCTCCACAGTCACAAAAAGAGATCAGACTGACTTTTCACATTGATTAGCACTGTGCAATATCGAATTGTATCTAACAGTCACAAAAGAGAACAGACTGACTTTCACATGATTAGCACTGTGCAATATCGAATTGTATCTCACAGTCACAAAAGAGATCAGACTGACTTTTCACATTGATTAGAACTCTGTGCAATATCGAATTGTATCTAACAGTCACAAAAAGAGAACAGACTGACTTTTCACATGATTAGCACTGTGCAATATCGAATTGTATCTCACAGTCACAAAAGAGAACAGACTGACTTTTCACATTGATTAGAACTCTGTGCAATATCGAATTGTATCTCACAGTCACAAAAGAGAACAGACTGACTTTTCACATTGATTAGAACTCTGTGCAATATCGAATTGTATCTCACAGTCACAAAAGAGAACATACTGACTTTTCACACGATTAGCACTGTGCAATATCGAATTGTATCTCACAGTCACAAAAGAGAACAGACTGACTTTTCACATGATTATCACTGTGCAATATCGAATTGTATCTCACAGTCACAAAAGAGAACAGACTGACTTTTTATATGATTAGCACTGTGAAATATCGAATTGTATCTCACAGTCACAAAAGAGATCAGACTGACTTTTCACATTGATTAGCACTGTGCAATATCGAATTGTATCTAACAGTCACAAAAGAGAACAGACTGACTTTTCACATGATTAGCACTGTGCAATATCGAATTGTATCTCACAGTCACAAAAGAGATCAGACTGACTTTTCACATTGATTAGAACTCTGTGCAATATCGAATTGTATCTAACAGTCACAAAAGAGAACAGACTGACTTTTCACATGATTAGCACTGTGCAATATCGAATTGTATCTCACAGTCACAAAAGAGAACAGACTGACTTTTCACATTGATTAGAACTCTGTGCAATATCGAATTGTATCTCACAGTCACAAAAGAGAACAGACTGACTTTTCACATTGATTAGAACTCTGTGCAATATCGAATTGTATCTCACAGTCACAAAAGAGAACATACTGACTTTTCACACGATTAGCACTGTGCAATATCGAATTGTATCTCACAGTCACAAAAGAGAACAGACTGACTTTTCACATTGATTAGCACTGTGCAATATCGAATTGTATCTCACAGTCACAAAAGAGAACAGACTGACTTTTCATATGATTAGCACTGTGCAATATCAAATTCAGTGACTTCCTAATTTGACTGACTTTTTAGCTAAGACTACTGTTCATATATTTTCACAAATTGAGAAAAATCCATTTCTTCATGTCTACCGAATAGTTCACTCTCTTAAGACTTGCAGAAATAATCAGAGCAACACAAAACAAAACACGATAGTCCTGTTTTAACTAAAATCATAAATAAATTACAGTATTTGTTAGGAATTTTTACATAAGGCGTGAAATTGACAAAGTACAAAAAGAGGATAAGTGCCAAACCATAACAAATATTACATAACCTAAAGTTCCCCATAAACGGTCATTGTAGGTTATTTATAATAAGTAACCCTAAACTTATAAAAGACAATGTTAATATATTTATAGATGTAATAAAATTCTTCATATAATAACAAATGTTTCAATATTAACATATAACCTACTCAATTTCATATACACCCATTATTTGGGTTAACATGATAAACATTTCTTAACCTAAATAACTTAGATGTGAAAGTAGACCTACTACAACACTTTAAGGCATTAATGGTTCCTCATACACATAGAAATGTTGAACCGGTTGCATGACTTTATATGTTTTGCTATTTTTGTTAAATCGCTGAAATTTAAATAAATAATTATAGTAAGATTGAAATTACATTAGGATCATTTAAATTACTAAAAACCTGATTTAACCCCATATAACTTTTATCGATTTATCAAGTTCATTAAATTTTCCCAAAATAATTATTCAATGTATTGCAATCTTTGTCGATGTTATAATTGTCATTGTGCATTCATAAATCGTACAGAACAAGCGAGTTAGATAGTTTATCAGCCATTTGAATTTGCACTATGCAATGAAATACTCCATATTGTTTACGATGGGGATGTAGGAGTCTGGAGCTACGCCAGGCTGAAGACCCTCTCACCATGAATGCAAGCTATTGTTTTATGGCACTTTTCACATTTGCAGCCCATCTTAGGGCTTTGTTATACAATAAATAGATTCAAATCAATTTTTTCTATCTTTTGTTTAGTCCTATTTTTTTTGTTAAATTAATAGTTTATTGAAGAATTTATTTGAAGTTTATTTATTGAAGTTTATTTCTGAAGCCCAGGTCAGATTGCAAGTCATGAACAGTGTTGCAATTTAACACATACAGACATTTAAACTTTCATGGAAAATTTAGAATTCAGTAATAACTAATGTCAGAACTGATTTCTTTGACCAAATCACTTCCAAAAATAATGAGTTGCCAATAAAGAATTTTCAGATGAAATAATGCTTGTCAAATGTCGGTATCAGATTACACAAAACAAACGAACTAAAACTTATAATTAAGAAAGTTAATATTCCGCTCTAATTGCTTATAACCTTCGTTCTTTCATTCTTAGTTAATTCCTAAGAGTATTTTTATAGATGTATATGTTTATTTATTTATAGATAATATATCGTCCATCAAAAGATAATCTTGCTCGAACTCAGTAGACTTACAAAATATAAATGAATGCTAAAGGACAGTTATAGAGCGGAAATTATGAAAGTTACAAGTCACTGCGAAGTTAGGACATCCAAGTTGGCTCAGAAACGGATATCACTGTCGTTGAAGACGGATGGAGCACGGTTTCGAATCGTGTGGACAACGAGCGTGCTATTTATTTATTTGTATTATTATATCAGATAACAATAAAACATACTATAAATGTTTCAGTAATTAAAAGATATATAGGTTTTAATATTTTACGTTTTGGGTTTAATATCACATATAATATATGAAAATGTACTGTGAAAAGAAGACTTTTCTTGGATAAAATGTCTACATTATTTTTATTCGCACATCTTTTACAATCTTTTGATAGAAGTTTTATTTTATATAACCGTAACAAAACAGATACGATTAAATTGTCAAATTAATGTACACAATATAGACTAGTGTCTTTTACATTTTAGGCACATATACTATAAACATAATTGAAAAACTATAACACACGTTCAACAAAAAAATGTATGAGCACAAGTGGTCTTTACACTACTAATTTCCTCTTTAGAAATTATGTAGCCAATAAGGTCCTATACAATAGAAACAATGGTTGTGTACAGTAATCAAAACACTAAAGTAGTACAAGACAACGAAGGCTTGTTTATTACTTCATTAGAGACGACTAAAATTATTGACCCATTCAGTTCTTTCGCGTCTGTTTGTTTATCCAAGCACACATTAGACGCTTACATCTTGTCAAAGAGTAAAAAGATGCCTCTTGCTCCTATAAAAAGATCTATGATACTGTCGTTCGAAGAAAGCGACCTGAGGCTTTTCTATGTTCATTACAAATGATCGAGCTTTACTCGTAGTAGGCCTAGTTTAAGCTGGAAATATAAAATTAATCTAAATACATTCTTATACTTAAATTATTTCTGTAGCGTCGATAAATTGTATTGAAATTAAATTTATTAAACTCCTCGGATGAACTTAAAATTTTACCTTATTTTTACTTATTTTTATTAGATTACTTTAAGTTAGAAAGAAATTAGTCGTTTTTATCAATGTAACAAACAATTCTTGACATATCAACAAAACAAACAAAAAACTATTGTGTTTAAAATAAACGGTATCAGTTAATTGACAGATACTTTCTCCCAACAATATAAAAAAGATGTTAAAAGCTTCAAACATTAATGTCTTAATGACTCAGTCGGAGAGCTACCGGCTGAGCAGCGCTCGTTTGACCCTACGCGCGTCTGTGACTTTTAACAACGTACTGCGTTTACCGCTAAACGAAAAATTGAATTTTCTCCGCAACCACTTGACGTAGAGCAATAATTTAAAATACTAGATTATTTAGTTTTTTGAGCTTGATTTAAAGGTGATAAGTAAAATTTATTTCAAGACAACAGCTATTTTGAAAATCCAAAAAATTGATTTTTGAAACACTTTTTACTCTATAACTTTTGAACGCGAATTTTCTCGGAGATGCGGGTGGTGTCATTTTATTCGCCATTTTAAGCTTAATAAACCACAAAATTTTAATCAAAATCGTTAGAGCCGTTTTTGAGAAATTTTGATTTTTGACGATTTTTGAGGGTTTTTTTAGGGGTAAACTACCCTTAAAAATCAAAAATTCAAAAAAATATAAAAAAAAAACGCCTGGAATTATCGTGGATTTGGACTTGTGTACCAAATTTCATTAAAATCGGACCATTAGGGCATTCTCTAGCTCTGTTTACATTCTGACACACACAACACACACAGACAGACATCACTCCCAAAACCACTTTTTTGGACTCAGGGGGAACCAAAATAGATAAATCCACCAACAACTCAAATTCGAAAATTTTGACGAAAACAATACTTTCTCCATATACTATGGTATAGAGGGAGATAGTAAAAATGAACATTGAATGCAAAATTTAGTTGTTCTAGTACAATTAATTACAGTTCCTATAAAAATAAGTTAAACCTATCTCAGAGGCAGTGAAGTAACTAAAAGACGCAATGAACAAACATGAACATGGACCACCCAATTTACGGTAATGAATGACATAAGACTCCGGTATTGGATAACCGGAGCGGTATATAAGCCTGCAGTCCCGTCCACCATGGCACAGTCCTCTACATCATCATCGATCTGCGGACATGAAGAGCATCTTGGTGGTGGCGGCCGTGGCAGCCGTCGTCCTGGCCGAGGAGAAGAAACACTCCAAACGTGGACTGTACGAGTTTGGTGATCATGATGGCATCAGTCACCATCACCACCACGAGGTGAGGACCATCACAATAGAGAAGGAGGTAAAAGTGCCGTATCCGGTCCACGTGGAGAAGAAGGTGCCGTACCCTGTCAAGGTGCACGTCGAGAGGCCGGTACCCTACCCTGTGGAGAAACCTTACCCGGTGACTGTGGAGAAGAAAGTGCCTTACCCGGTCAAGGAGTACATCCCTAAACCTTACCCTGTCGAGAAGAAGATCCCCTACCCCGTGAAGGTACCTGTAGAGAGGCCGGTCCCCATGCATATCCCCAAGCCTTACCCCGTCTACGTCGAGAAGAAGGTGCCCTACCCTGTAGAGAAACACATCCCTTACCCGGTCAAGGTGCCTGTCCCCCGGCCTGTCCCCTATCACGTTCCTGTTGTCAAACACGTGCCTTACCCCGTCGAGAAGAAAGTTCCTTATCCCGTCAAGGTGTCAGTTGAGAAGCCAGTCCCCTACCCTGTGGAGAAGCCTTACCCAGTTGTAGTGGAGAAGAAGGTTCCCTACCCGGTGGAGAAGGAGGTGCCGTACCCGGTCAAGGTTCCGGTTCACATCCCGGTCCACGTCCACGAGCACAAACACGAGGACCATCACTTCGGGGGAGACGATCATGGATATTAGAGTTCATATTTTTTAATCTATTTCAGAAAGTTTTTATTCTTTTCTATGAGGAAAGACTGAAAATTGTCATATAAAAGATTACTATGTAAGTTATGTAAATAAATCATTTAAGATTTATATAGTTATTACCATTGTATATTTGTCTGTGATAAATATAGATAAAAGTAAATCGCATTTGGAACTGAACTCATGGTGTATTATCTATAAGTGGAACCTCTTGATACTCATATATTTACTATGTAATAAATGAGTTAAAGTAAAAGTGGAAGTTATATATACGCTTTTATAATAGAGCGTGTAGTTATGAGTGAAGAAACACTACAAGCGTGCAGTCCCGTCCAGCATGGCACAGTCCTCTACACATCATCCTCGACCTGCGGACATGAAGAGCTTCCTGGTGCTGGCGGCCGTGGCAGCCCTGCAGCCACAACGAACTGTATCTTTTCCCTGGTAGCCTATAACAGCACTTTCAAAACCAACGAACTTTTGGTTTTGCTGCAGTTATTTGAATTCTTTGTTTGATCATTTGACATGTTTAAGCGGTCGTTCATTTGAACCCTATTTTATTGCAAAGGTTTTATAAATTAAGACGTTTCATGATGAGTGTAGGCCTTTGGATGCTGCACTCTGGTATATATTTGATTTGATGAAACGTGTGTTAAATTTGCAGCACGTTTATTTGATCTTTGTTACAAATGTAATTCTTTTGTTTTTAAATTCGATTCTACAAATTGCTTAGTCATTTATACTATTACTTTACTTTTATTTATCTAAACATTCATAATCACTACTATAAAGTGTGATTTAAAAAATTATAATATGTTTTAATCGTAGTTTCATTGAGTAATTCACTAACTGGCTACAATGCATGACCACGTATTTATACTGGAGCACGTGATCGCTACTTTGACAGTTGGTTCAGCTGTTTTCAGTATTTCTTTGTTTTGATTCGTAACCCCATAATTCCAATGTATTTTTTTAATATTTTAATAAATATTATGATGAAATATAATTTTGCAAAGCAAAGAGACCTATATATACTGTATATTATTTTAGTTCCAGTATTAAGATATTTGTAATATTTAGAGGAAATCGTTAGAGCAGTTCTAGATTTGTGTGCATACATGCATACATCTTACATTAGAGTATAGGATCTTGTGTATTCATAGTCAATGATAGGATACAAAACGCTTCACATAGGTTTTTCAACATGTACCAACTCCCATCGACTATCTTTGTGCAACTCACTATAACTCGCTGATTTCGTAAAATATTTTTAGTAGCTTTGCCTGAGCACTTTTTTACTGTTTTCCATAAAATATAATAAATTATATTTTAAGTACGGGGTTTTCCGAGTCTGAGCCTAGCTCGATGGTTTTAATTCTCTTTTGTGAAATTATTATTGTAAACTGGCAATAAATTTACAATACCAACGAACTTTATCTTTTCCCTTGTATAACAACACTTTCAAACCAACGCTAAAAGTAGTTACTGTATTATATTTTAGTTTACCTCTTGTTGTTATTTTATTACCAAAGTGGCAACCCATAAGAGTAAAGATAAAAATTAATATTTTCATACTCTTTTTTTAACCAAAAACTGATTTTCCTGTGGTTCAGGATATGTTTAAACTTACTTTTAAACCAAAATACTCTTGAATCGACATCTTAAAAGAATCTACCTGCTATATTTTGATAATGAAATGGAATACATTAAATAATAATAGGTTACAATACCTTTACGTCTTCAATCCAAAAAACATTTGCCTTCAGATGACTAGTTTTGGAAATTTCGGGAAAACGGGACGTATATGTCCCGAACTAGTCATCAAAAGACAAATGTTTTGGATTGAAGACGTAAAGGTATTGTAACCTATTATTCGTCATCATCAATCCAGGGGACACATGAATTTTATAGTAGAGGAAAACAATAAAATAATCATAACACTGATGTAATTTAATGAAATGTTTTATATTTTCTTGTGTGATTATTTAAATTATCTAAATATTTTAATAAGTAAACATATCTTTGCATTATGGGAAATTCGATGAATACTCAGTTCTGGTTCAACGGTGTATTTTGCTTTTATGGCTTGTAAGGTAATTTAAACGAATTAATTCAGCAATAAAAGGTTTAAAATACCTGTGAATAGTCGAACTATTTTTGTTTGGTCATATGCTACCAATGGTTTCGGGCCATTTAAAAAAAGAGAACACCAAGATTTTATTTAGACTGCTACGAACGTTCCAATATTTCGTGACGCCCGTCATGACGCCTTCAATTCGGCGAACACGATCAGTAGCCTGCTGTGAACGGGAGATGCATCACAGACTAGTCGGGCGCTCCCCGTCACACTGAGCCAAGAGGGCGCATCATGATAAGAATAAATAAAATTGAATAAAAATAAAATTGAATGGAAGTTTATTTAAAAAAAAGACATTTAAGAATCATTGGGTCTATGAATTCATACATGATTTCCTTGTATTTCACACAGTCTTATATCAATAAAGCTTGGAAACTGAAAATTGTCAAGCAGTAAAAATATTCTACTGTATTGTTGAATTAGCATCTCATATTTTGGCCTACCCAACTAAAATTATATTCTAAGTTTTCTGACACTTTTGTACTTCACAATGTAGCCAATATGAATTGGTTAGGGTTTTAATAGGTTTAAATAATAACAATTTGTATATACATGTAAACATAGTATTAAATTTTGAAATATTCTTATTATTTTATTTTACCATTTAAAAGGATCTTCTTACTATTGAGGGACAAGGGCCCTGAACTATTTGTCAATCCATGAGATAATTGAAAAATAAAACGAGAGAGGACGGACGGAAATGGTCGATAGCACGGCGGTATATCACACGTGTCATCGTTGGCCTTCGAACATTGAAACATCAGTTTTGACTGTACAGCCGTCTATTGATTGCTGATTGCTTCTACACTCACGTAAATGTCACATTAATTTAATTAACCTAAAATCATTAGGAACACGATTATTATGATTTCTTACCCCCTCCGCATGGTTATTAAAAAAATAGATGCCAAAACATTTAAATGTTTATACTTTTATAAATAAATATATCTATTTAATACAACAATGAAAAAGGCACGTTTAAAAGCTCGTTTTGATAAGTTTCTGTTTGGTTATAATTAATTGCAAATATATAATTAAATCCATTTATTAATAGACTAGCAAGAATCTTTAATTTTCTTCAGTTTTACAGCTTGTGAGCATCGTAGGAGAAATGTCCACATTCCTTTAGACACGTAGTTTCCTATAGATGTGCAGAAACCGATTATAATTATTCACTTCGTCCCCAGGGTTACGTCCTACAAGCTTTTAAGTTTTTTCATATAATTTTATAGGAGGCTAGTTGATTGAAACATTAGACAGCTGTTATGATAACAAATTTTACCAAATCAAGAAGGACATGTTACAGTTTTTTTCAAATATTTTCAGCTAACAGGATCTAGACGGTCATCAATATCAACTGAAAGTTTGGTCAAATTTCGACCAGTGGGAAATCTTTAATGAATTTATAAAAATACAAATTTTAAATCCAAATTGGTTTTGTGAAATTAAAAAGTACTTTAAAAGGCTATTTGAAAAGTCAGATTTTCTTCTAATATTTTTCAAGTTTAATTGAACCATCTACTTTACATACAAATGTTTGTTAAAACAGTTACTAATGCTATTTTAAGTTTTATATGAATAATATGTCAACAGAAACATAAATCCCAGTATTTTTTATATTTTTATATTTTTGTTGTTGAATATTAATTGAGGTAAATTTTTCAATCTCATACTGTAGTGCAAGAAACACGTAAAAGATAATCCTCGTAAATTAATATGGAATATATATTTTTAACTAGTCCAAGAGATGTAAAATAGTAATACTTTCATTATATAATGAAAGTAATATCTGTATTATTGTATTATTGTCATTGAAATCATTTAACCTAGCACTCTGAATGGTTTTCTATTAAACATTTAATTTACCAATATGTGTTGGGCTTAAGCCCATGATCACAGTCTTCTTATCTAAATTTACATTAACATAAATAAACTTAACAAACTAAATGAACTAATTTCAATTCTCGTTTTTGTCAGTTGTTTTTTTCTTTTATTTATTTTTGCCTCTTGTGGTAAACTTTGAATATTTTATTACACAAAATAATACATGTTGTTGTGCACTTTGTTGCGTGTTTACCATATTTGACGGGTCCTTTTTGTGGAATATATTACATTATATATTCTACAAAATATATTTCTACGAATATAATATTATTTTATTATTGTAATATATGCTATAATATTGTAAAATGTTGACAATGAGATATCTATTAAATGTTAGATAAAGGAAAGTATTCGTTGCAGTTCAATATTACGAACAATTAGTTTACATAAATAATGTGCTAGAGAACACATACAAATAATTTTAAATAACATTGACATCTTCATTGATATTTCTCATGCGTGTGTGAATAACGAAATAAAATTCCCATCTGATATTTTGTTTAACAAACTGTTTATTAACGGACATTTTAACATAGACATACAAAAACATTGCAGAATAATTTATTATCAAATGTTATACTAGATCAAGTAGAATTTTTTAGAATCCGTGGCCATAGCCCTCGTGTCCGCCGATGCCGTGGAATCCCTCGTCTCCCCCGAAGTGATGTCCCTCGTGTTTGTGCACGTGGACGTGGACCGGGATGTGAACCGGAACCTTGACCGGGTACGGCACCTCCTTCTCCACCGGGTAGGGAACCTTCTTCTCCACTACAACTGGGTAAGGCTTCTCCACAGGGTAGGGGACTGGCTTCTCAACTGGTACCTTGACGGGATAAGGAACTTTCTTCTCGACGGGTTAAGGCACGTGTTTGAAAACAGGAACGTGATAGGGGACAGGACGGGGGACAGGCACCTTGACCGGGTAAGGGATGTGTTTCTCTACAGGGTAGGGCACCTTCTTCTCGACGTAGACGGGGTAAGGCTTGGGGATATGCACGGGGACCGGCCTCTCTACGGGTACCTTCACGGGGTAGGGGATCTTCTTCTCGACAGGGTAAGGTTTAGGGATGTACTCCTTGACCGGGTAAGGCACTTTCTTCTCCACAGTCACCGGGTAAGGTTTCTCCACAGGGTAGGGTACCGGCCTCTCGACGTGCACCTTGACAGGGTACGGCACCTTCTTCTCCAAGTGGACCGCGTACGGCACTTTCACCTCCTTCTCTATCGTAATGGTCTTCACTTCATGGTGGTGATGGTGACCATGTCCTTCAAAGTCGTGGCCTCCAAAATCGTGGTGACTTCCAAAGTCATGACCTCTATAATCTCCACCTCCAAAGTCATGCTCTCCGAAGCCTCCACTGCTGAACTCGTGTCCTCCAAAGTCCTCTATCCCTCGCTTGTCGTGTTTCTTGTCCCACGTCGTCTTCTCCTCGGCGCAGACCGCGGCCACCAGTAGGAGCACCAGAAGACACTTCATGTCTGATGGAAGGTGGAGATGTGTGTGAGGAACATTGTACCGGCTGGGTTTTATATGTTATCAGTCACATTACCCAACGGTGTGTCGGTCAGTGTTGCGCATTCCCTTCCTAATTCCACACCCCGTAATCCACCGATGCGCCTCGCAGAACGCAGCCATTTCCTTACGAGGTATAAAAATGATGGCTACATATATTTAAATAATTATGTTTGAAATTTTACATAGACAATATAATGTTTACTTTTGATCACTCAGGCTGTTTAACCGTGGTTATGTGGTCCGAAATGCCTCTTACTCTATAAAAAAATAGCATGATATGGCTAATTAGTGTTTGCAAAGCTAAGGGCTACAATATGAAACATAAATTAATACTTCACCTTAATGTTGACTTATGAGGCTGCTTTTTAACACCGTGCAGTTATTTTAAGAACTCTGGTTTAATTTAACAATGGATTTCCTAGTAAAGGTTTACAAGCTGAATCGTCCGAGAGCTCACTAGCCCGGCTCTAACTGACAAGGTGGCCGAAGCCAGCAACTGGTGCCAAACGAGTCAATCTGTTGTTACAAATAGAGCAGCGAGCCAGCTATTGTTGCTTTGACCACACCTCTCTTAACTTTGACTCATTCTACTTGAATATGAATGCCTTTTTTTCTTGTTCACACTGTAACTACATAAGGTTACTAAATTTGCAAAACTTTGATTCAATAAAAACAATGATAAATCTTTAAACATAGTTTTCAGATTACTGTAGTTGCATTTTGGTATAGACTACCGTTTTCAAATAATTTTTTAATAACCCGGAGCAATCCACTGATATATACACTTACCTAATCACAAATTAAAAGTAAACCCTGAACGACACAACCAAAGGTCCAACAAAGTCAAGGCACTATTTCAAAGTCTCTGGCCCTTTGTTGTAACTTTATTCATTCAGCCTGGCGTTACCTAGTAGTTGTTGTTTACCTTTTCGGTGGGTCAATCTGAATTAACATTTAATGACGTCAACAAGTCCTCCACTACTGAGGGTCCATCACAAGTCCTTCTACTGCCACTGCCACACCCAGCAAACATTACAAGTTGAAGTTGTCTCCGAGATGAGAGTTACAAAACTGTATAATATGCCTAGTGTAATCAGAATTAGTCGGGAAAAATGAAATAATTATCGGATAGCCAATTTCTTTTGAAATGTGTTGAATGGAATCCCCTGACCTTCCTCCGAAAAGTCCCTGAAATCCCATGTGGGGAACATGGCCAAAAATGTGGGGTTGGCACATAAGGAGTTACAATAAAATTTCATATTAAGCATACTAAATTTAAATACATTCCAGAATGTTTTATATACATAAAATGAAAGATCTTAAAATGTAGAATACATTGCTGCAAACCCAACCTCAATATAACTGTCGGGAGATAAATGGTAGACGTTCAAAATTTATAATAAAATAATATTACCCAAACTTTCAAATTCAGTAACGTCCGATATATTTGACCGTTTGAAGTCTGGTTTCCGGCTACTCTCCTTACTAAGGACTTTAAAATTATGTTTGTCATGGCTATGGACTAAGAAAATTTTTCAGAACTTCCTCTTTGGGACGTCCATGTAGAGGACAAGGTGGTTCAAGGGTAATATGATAGGTATAGGACAAGCTATCCGCATTTTCAAAGGTAATTTAATAGCAAACGTTTACCCCAAACAGCACCTCAAAAGGTCAAGTATTTCGAATTTTATTACATTTTTAAGCGTTTAGGTTAAAATAAAATTTTGATTCAAAGTTTGACAGGCTGCCATTTTCGACTGAGGCAACCTTTCGTCATGGGGTTTCCGGCATTAAATTCTACTACTTAAGAGCTTTAATTTGATGTACATAAACCTGTTGGCCAACGGAAAATTTATTTCTGGCCCGACGTGGGCCATCCCATCATTTTTAGGCATGTTGCCCACTGGGGATTTCGGTTGACTTTTCTGAGGGAGGTCATGCAGGGGATGACATAGAAGACATTTCAACAAACATTTGCTGTCAAAATTTTTTTCATTTTCCAGTCACATTTTGGCTTAATTTTATTACATTACTAAATGATGTGTTCAAAATAATGGCACTATAACGCATTACTATTTTTTAAAGCAATTTTTTAGGATATAACTTTATAAAAAAGCATAAACAACAGTGAGAAACTGTTAGAAATATTGAGCAATTCTTGTTATAGAAATGTTGTCTATGATCTCCTTTATTATTTAAAACAGTCAAGCTATTGCAATAAAATGATTTTTTTTTTCGGGAAAACACAACGTAAAACAGATTTTTTATGTTTTATTTGAAATTCATTTGTTTCTGGTATATTGGCGACACAGTAAATAATCGATTACACATAACCTTCAGACTATATTATGGCTACAAGCTAGTCCCCGTTTTCAATTGTCTCTGTAAGGCATACCAGTAATGACTCTGAATGAGGGGAGTTACTTAGAACCTGCAATTTGCATTCATAATGTCCCTTGGCTGAGTGGAAATTGTGGTGAAGTTTACGCCATTGGGTCCGCTGTCTGCACCAAACACACTTTCTCGCCGGTAAGGAGGTCATGTTATGATAAACAAACCAATGATAGTTACTGATGCAACTTGTTAAAAATTGTTAGTAACTAGGTTAAAATAAATTAGCTGTGGAAAAACTGTTACCTATTTGTACCGGTTAATTTTAACAAAAACTGTGGCATTGTTTTCATGACTTTTTAAAATTTTCATTATTATTATTTTGTTGTAAACTAGTTCGTTTTTTTGTATTTATAAAATTTAAAGGCCGTAAATTTGATCTGAGATAAGTGGTTTAGTGTGACTTTGTACAAAAAATATTAAATTTTTGCTAATGTTCTTCATGACATCTTACCAAGAAAATCTCATCAAATTTATCAAATCCGCTTATAAAAAATGTTGTTTCTATAAAAATATTGAAAAATGTTTGTGTTTGTGATGATGACTCGGAAAATATATAGGAAAGGGAAAATATGCTTAAACTCCTGTATCTCCTCTACAATATCAATTCATACCAAACTTAAATATAAATTTAAAAATTCTTACTAATAGTGGTGCAAATCTCCAAGTCAAGAAAGATGACACATGTACGTTTACAAACATGGCTTACTTGAATACATAATATTTAGCTCAATAAAAGGTGGTTTTTTTTTAGTTTTGACAAATGTAGGTCTACAATAGAAGGCTCAAGTCTGGTATATGCAAAATATTGGCTAAACATGAGCAAAAACACGTTAAATTTAATTTTAAAATCTAACCGATAATTGTATTTGAGTGTTTGTTGCCCAAACCTGGTGGTTTGCAATAATGGTCGCACAGTGTAGCTGTGTTGTAGCTGATACTAGTGATAGCAGTAGTTGCCGCGGTCGCCGCTCGGGCGGCCGGCGCTAGTGTCGCCCATTGTTGCGCCGCGCCGCGCGCCGCGTCGCGTCGTCAGTCTCGTGTTGGCGCCACAGGGGTTGCGTCCCGACCGCTGCTCTGCCGGTCTGCTAGCCTAGCGATGTGAATTATCACTGTTCAGTTCGCTTGTGTCGTGTATTGTACCTAGTGTCAAGTGAGTGAGCCTCTGGACATGGATACTAACACGATTATCGAAGGAACTGTCAAGTTTCGAGATGGAAAGAAGGTAAATCCTGTTCTTGATTTCAATAAATTTAGGCTACTGTAAATCTCTCAAGACTTGTTGAACAACTCGATGTATGTACAGTTTCGTAATACTGAAGAATTATTATGTTTACGAAACCTTAAAAATCCAAGTCGAATCTTTGTAATTTGTAGTCCATCATTCAATACAGAGGGTATTGATATTTTTCTAAATTATTATTATTTTCATAGGCCTACTTACTAATTATTAACTAAAATGATTAGTGTTGCTTATATGTATTTCCCTCTAAAATTGACACGTATTATAATCGTATGCAAACTCTTCATTTCAGATCGGTCGTTTTCCTCATGCCCTCAAACTTTCAATAGTCAATCCCAATTTTTAAAATGGCAACAAATCTGACGGATTTAACTATCGACCAATATCAATCTTGTCGCCATTTTCCAAAATTCTAGAAAAGTTGGTTCTATTCAGAATCAAAATCAAATCAAAATCAAAATCTTTATTTTCCTTTAAGCATGTACATGCAATTGGCATCGTCACAAACTTAAGACTAACTTATATTACACAAATCAAAAATGGCAAACCATGCACAAGGCTAAAAAAACATGCACAAACAGAACACAAAACTCATCAAACAAAGTCAAAAAAGTACTTACAGTCTCCCTAGGAATACTGAAGAAGTCGTTGACTGAGTATAAAGGAAAAGCCAATAAGAGATATTTGAGATATATTCAAACTTACCAAATACTTTGATAAATTCAACATTCTTTCAAACAACCAGGGTTTAGAAACAAACTGTCAACACTAGACGTAATGTACAGTCTTATAAATGAGGTAGCTTATCTTTGGCTTTGGATAATTAATAGATATAGAAGACAAACTTCTGGTTTATTTTTGGACTTGAGTTCCGGTAAGGCGTTTGATGTACTGGACCATAGCCTTGAGAAAGCTTTCAAATAATTATCTACATACACGTGATGACGCTTCCCTGGATAACGTCTTCTCAAACATCGACAAAGATGTAGTTTTTGTGAAAAACTCCTTCCCTTCAACACTTCCAGAAGACAGAAAAACAATTATGTTTGCTGACGACACAACAATACTATCCCTCTGACAGAAGCAAAAAGCTTAGAAAAACAATAGAAGAAACACTAAATCTGACTGAAAGCACCTGCAACCACCTAAAATTAAAACTCATTTTAAAAGCAAGACAGTAAACATAAATTTAACAACAACTACCGATTCACCAGTCGTCTCGGCAACTACATCTACAATAGCCACTTCAAACACCACAAAGTTCCTCGGCATCACCATTGATGAATCTTTTCGCACTCCGAAGACTGAGACAAATCACTAATAAAAATACTGTATCACCATTACAGCTTATCATGCACTATTCGCATCACAACTTAGATATGGAATAATAGCCTGGGGAACTGCATCTGAAACATTAACTCAAAAAATCATGATCTTGCAAAAAAAAGCCATCAGAATCATCGAACAACCTCAACCTCAAGAGCACTGCAAACATTTTTTTATTAACAACAACATCCTGACACTCTTTTCCATATACATCCTAGAAACCATAAACCTAATCCGTCAAAATCCTCCCAAAAAACGATCAGAATGTCACAGTCATAATCTAAGAAATAAAACACATTTTGATTTCTCACATCATAGGTTAGCAAAAACCAGTAAAATACCCTCCATCAAAACTCTACAACAACCTCCCAGAGAATTTAAAACAAATAAAGAATAACAAAACTTTTTCAAGTAAACTAAAACAATATCTCTTAAAAAAGCCTTACTATTCTCTAAACGAATTTTTTGAGGAACATAACACAAAAAATAGGCCCTAAACACATATACACATATCCACACATACACAACGGAGGTCACTTGAAGAATGAAGAAGATGACGATTCCCTGATCTCCACGATCATGGTGAAGAGGACCTGGTAAATGGTAAATGTGTAATCCAGAACTTTTCCATTTCTCTGACCATGATGGCTTTATTTTTCGTATTGTTTATGACAGTTCTCTTGAGCCTGATAAGACAAACACCTTTGTGAAAAAAGATTTTTTCTCGTCGCAACATTGACAATTTTAAATTGAAACTCAGCAAAGTCAATTGGCTACACAATCCGACAATTCGATACACATGATTGGCAACACAATGAATCAGGTAATGTTTTTTTCAATTTTTTTTACATTTCATTGCATGTGTTTGTCGCGTTTTTTCAACTTAGAAAGTCTCGCTGAGGTTCCAATCTGAAAGGGAAACAAAACCATGCCTGGTTCACCCGTGATCGTTACAGGCTAAGAGAACTAGTAACAACTGCTTATCATAGGCTTAAGTTGAATAGTAGCAATGTTAACAAACTAGCTTATAATGAAATCAAATCTATTTATAAGAAAGCAATCAAGGATTCCAAAGTGGATTATAGGCCTAATGCTAGTAGGCTATTATTGAAAACTTCTCAGATAAGTGTAGAACAGCTTGGAAACTCATCAAACAAAACTCCTAATCCACCTGATAAACAAACTAAATTCCATTAAACCATAACACTATGAACAATAAATTCCGTTTCCAACATCCGTGAAAATATTACCAAATCTGTAACAACTTTTGATCAACTCAATCGTATGCTTAGTTCCCAGTTCTCTTGCAATTTCACCCCTTTCACGTCCGAGGAGGTACTGTCTGTGCTCTCGGTACTGTCTATGTGCTGTCTAAAATGAAAAAAAAAAAACTCAAGAACTAGAGATTTTTATGATGTATCCAACTGGTTGTTAAAGAGTGTTGCTGATGTGATTGTAACTCCCATGACCTTTTGCGAAACGCCTGCCTTCGTGAAAAGGGTTTTCCGGAATATTTTAAAATTTTCAAAAAAGGAGGAAAAACTTGTCCAGATAATTTTTGACAAATTTGCCTAGTATCGGTGCTGTTGAAAGTACTTGAGAATATAATCTATAATCAGGTTAGTTATTTCTTTGAATCACTTAGTCTGTTTAATGAACAAGTTAAATTTTTCATCCCCCATCAACAAAGTATTAAAAAACTAAGCTCTGACATTATTCTTCACAGGCTTACGCATTTTGAAAAAATTGATGTTTTCTTAACTTCATACAACGATTGCCTGTAACCCTACACGTCTTATTGTTTCCCTGCTTGGGGTTGAAAGAGCCTCAAATTACTTTCATTTTTTTGTGCAAAAGAAAGCTCTAGACTTATTCTTTGCGTTAGGTACTCGGACTCCAGCATAACACACTTTAAGACCATGAACATCTTCTCCTTGCTGAGGTACGAGGGGACCATATTATGTTAGCAATAAACAAAGTAACGTTTTATTTTTTTCTCATGTTTTTTTAATAGATTATGGAAGCTCACTGTATATACCAAAGTTCAGATAGTATTATTCGTTTGGAATATATTTAAGAACGGCGCAGTATAGCTTTCATGCGTAACACACTTAACTGCTGTATGAGATTAAACTATCAAAAGACAAACATACATTTCATGGCTTTCTGACGTTGACTCGTCAATATTTTCCAACATCTCCCCGTCCAGTACCCGGCTCGTTACTCCCGCTCATGACGGCGAGCGGTGAGAGCACCTACGGTAGTGCTGCTCTGATAGGCTATTGTTTGGTAAAGTATTTCCTGCAGCGAGGCGGGAACCACGGCCGTTTACCTCCAAATTGCGGTCATTTGGTCGCGTTCACACCGCCGCAACCGCGCTCGCACGGTCGGTCGTGTATGCGATTGCGATATTCGCACCTCCCCCCACCAACCCACCACCTCTCCTCACCTCACCACAACTTGTCTCATGGAAATGCCGAGTGTGATCTAGGAACGTGTTATACTGCAATTGTATTATATTCCTGTATAATATTGTAGATTGAAGGTGCACCCATAGGATAATGAAACGATTTTTGTGCCGCCGCTTAGTTTTTAGGTCCCCTGTGCATTCTGGATTAAGACACCAAGAGATTCAAAAGAACTTAGGTAAAAATAAATATAAGATAAATAATAATTTTAGAGAAATCCTGTTCAAATAATGTTTGTCGTTAGGCGTACTCGTTTGATGCACGTTAGGCCTAATCTTAAAATTGATGTGAAGTTAAATCGACAACCATTTACTAACGTGTCGTCCGTTTGAAGTTCAGTTGTTGGCATTATTATTATTATTTTTTTTTTTTTTTTAGTAAAACTCTACAATGATATGCTACTTCATAGGGGCCCAACAAAAAAAGTAACGCCTTCCAAGCAATCTTTTATGGCAGGGGCATGCAGGATAGAATGCACCAATAACTAATTTTCATCACCATTTGAGTATCTAAGCTTGTTTGAAAATTCACAACTGGTAGGAGAAACGTCTATTTCGTAAATGCTAGATTTCGCCCATGTAACTTAGTTTCGATAGTTTAATTATTTATACAGTATTTAAATTATCATATACCGGTGGCCAATCAATCAATATTTTTAATGGTATCCTAAATGACATTAAAAATATTGATTGATTCCGTTTATTTAGCATTTTTTGAATTAGACCTACATTAAATAATTGTGGGTCTAATTGTAGAGCATAAGGTTTAACCTGTGTGAAATAAATACCTTAAAATCTAGTATATTTTTTCAAATCTATAGCTTTTTAATATTAATATTAATATGATTTATTATTAGTTAGTTTACCGCTGAATCTTTTTTCCGTCCTCACATCACTTAATAAACGTACATAAATATTTCTTATTACAACACGATTTTGTTCAGTTAATATATCTCAATATTCATCAACTTCTGGATATCTGTTCAAGAATATTTGCATTACGATTACATTTCATTACTTGGTTTCATTTCCCACCAATGCTCGAGCGGAAACCCACACCGTCACACCAGACCACTCCTCCACTCGAGCTGATGAATCACTCTCCGAGTGCACGGAGCGAGTGTGAGTACTGAGTACCGAGTGCAGGAGGCTGGATGAGCGGGACAGCTGTCA
This sequence comes from Neoaliturus tenellus, assembly GCA_030545055.2. Classification (NCBI taxonomy): domain Eukaryota; kingdom Metazoa; phylum Arthropoda; class Insecta; order Hemiptera; family Cicadellidae; genus Neoaliturus; species Neoaliturus tenellus. The sequence goes on along the minus strand of CM061533.1, from coordinate 177,078,790 downwards.
GATACACAGTGTGTATCACTTCATAGTCTGTGATGAATAACCACCTAGATGCATATACAGTTTTGTGTATTACAGTAATCATTGCGTTAATTTATTGTTGCAGTTAGGCAGTTGTTGTGGTTGAACATGTGGTTTCATCTGTTAGTAAACCGATCAAGTTATTTCATCGTGATTAAAATTTGTATCGCATAAATTTATTTGTTTAAATAATAGCTACTGTACTTGTGTTTAAGATGAATTTTTAAATTTTATTTTTTATTTTTTAATTAACAATATCATGTTGACGTAGAGCCTATATCGCATTTTTCAAGTGTATTATTTACGATTTTAGACCTATCGAATTTCGACCTAAACTTTAACTGAATATTACTATTAAGAATATTTTGTGTGTTGTTCCATAACCATTCCATTTGGTCTTGTATCGAAGTAATTTTTAAAACCGTTCACCCTCATGATCAACCAATTTGAAATTATTTATAGTGTTATAGTCCTACTTGCAAAATGTATTCTTATTTCATTTAATAACAATGATCATTAAGTCCTTTCACAAAGACACTTATAGGCAACAGATAAATTGGAATGAAATTATATTAACACGGATGCTCATAAACGTTTTAATTGAATGGAAAGGCTTCTGGGTATTGGGGATATTTCTTAACTGTGTCATGTAGGCTAAAACGAATAATCAAAATAAAACCACAAGTAGACGGTGCTCACAGCTCACCAGTGTGGCGAGGTGGTGGCGCTGCTCCGACTGGACTCTTGTGAAATGTCCAACTAGGCGAAATAATTGGCTCTCCCGGCTTTGTATAAATAGTTGGGTCGCTGTTGGCATAGTTGCGATGGAAGGTGGTTGGCTTCTAACCCTTGCCTTGACTCCAGCTCCGCATTCCTCCATCGACGCTAGAATCCACCCCCTTTCCACCCCACAGCACACTCACACCCTCCAGTGTTGGACATTGTTGCAAAGTGGTGATTAGTTTGTTGTTGCATTAGTTTTTATCTTTAGATTATATAAAATTCTTATGTACATATATGTCTTTTGGCTAAGTAAAAGTAATGTGTTAGTTTGTTTACTAAAACGTATTGTATTAAAATACACCCGTCGCATAGCAGACCGGCGTACTAATTTCCAAAGAAATTTGATATTTTGTATTTTCCCTCATAAACACCATGGGAATGGTTTTGGAGGTTTGCTGCCATGGGATGTTGTTGGAAAATGTTAGTCTTTAGGAAATTTAATGTTAAGGTAAATATCAAATTGTATATCAATATTCATCAATTCATCACTTTTTAATTTTCCCTATTAAAACCATTAGGTTGAGAGTGTGTAGGTTTGCTGCCATATTGGTGTTGTAAACAAACATAAGTTAAACTCTACCTAGTGAATATACATAAAAAAATTAACAAGTTATTAATAAATAAGCGATATACAGAGTGTTTTATTGATTTCCCATTAAATTAATATGGGAAACCTATTTTAAGGTTTTCTTAGGAATCTGTTAAGTTAAAATTAAAAATACTAAATTGTTTGTTATAAGCTGTTTTAAATGGTTTTAGTTAAAATGCTTGAATTTTGAATTTTCTGGGGACCTCCAAATGAAAAAGTAACATGGTCCTGGGCTTAGGTTTTACCATGACTATATTACCGTAATAGCGTCGTATTCCTTATAGGAAAATTCACTAATACCAATTAAAAATTAAAAGATTTTGAATTTTTTGTAAAAAGTTTAAGTATGAGAACATTTTTATTTGATATCTTAAAACTTTGAAAAAACTACCAATTAATTCTTACTGTTGAACTTAGACGTAATGCAGCGAAAACTTAAGACATACTATACAGTACCACGTTAGGGTAGTATCCATGTTATCTGTTTTCGTTTATAGACCCACACAATTTAAGATATTTTTCAAACTATACCTCGAGTATTCAAAAGATACTAGAGGGCCCGTGCAGCGCAATGCCCTGCATTTATCAGAGTACCTGGTGATCAAATCTTGCTCCTTGCCAATTTACCAAGTTACTTTGAATGAAAATTAACTTGTGGAGAAAATCAGATTACACCATATTGTTATTTAATCAATCGATCTTCATTACTAATTCTCCAACTTCCCAATGTGACAGTATTGAGATTTAGTGGTTGTTCTTTTAGGTCTAAATTAGCTAGTATTACATGATGGTTCCTATGCCGATTTGTCTTAGAGCCTCTGCCTAAAAACTCCTATGAAATGTAGAATACATTCACAGACGTTTGATATAGATAGTTCATCACACATAAGACGTAATTGACAACAGAAGAAAAATAAATATTTCATTACCACTCCTCGGTTTTGTATGAGCTATGAAGCACCCACTGTGGCTGTTCTTCTAGAACTGTATAAGGTAGTCGTCGACATAATGAAAGAGCCCACACTATTTATAACAAATTAAATCCTCTTTGCATTGCATTACAAAATTTAAATAAAGAAATCACAAAAATTAAGAAAATGTACATTTTATGTATGTCCATTTTGGTTTGATGCCGCATTTATATTTTGGTTAAAATTTCTCCTTTTACATACAATTTTTGCAAAAAGCTTCTCATCTATACTGGAGGTAAAAAGGATTTGAAATGTTGCCTCTTTTAAACAGGCTTTTAAAATGCGTCTAAAGCATTCTGCATTAACTTTTTTATAATATCACATTTTGGTTCACGGTAAGTAAATTTACACCAACAACCAGCTATCCCTTTTCCTAGTTCACAGCAGTTTGAAAACCCATGCGCAAACATTTAGTGTTTTATTTTAATTTTTATGTCTTTCTTTGTTGTTTCGATAGTAATCTGATAACTCTTAAGACCCACGTCAAAAATTTCAATTTCAAAACTTGTTTTTGTGCATAAGGAGAATGTTACTAAACTTATTTTTGTATTCAAATACACATAAATAAAAAGTTCAAGCAAAATCTACCTGCTACATTTTGAGAAAATGGTAAAACGTCCAATTTATCCCACACCATATACAGTCCTTGAATTAAAGTACGGAATTGGGTTTATATTTCAATACCGTACCAGTTCAATTGCTCTTATTCAGCATTCAGATAGCTTTTAACATGTGTTTGTTTGTTTAACTATCGACAGCTGTTTTATTTTCCAATTCAATATAAATTATTTCCCATGTTAATCTTATGGACAAAAAATGAACTTTGAAGGCTTCCCGTGGGCTTCAGAATTAAAATATCAAAAATCTAAAACCTTATTGCAAAACTACGAACTGAGACCATTATTTTGACACCTCAAACTTTAAAATCGGTCCAGAAATAAGGGAGGAGTAGTGTTAACAGAAAAAGGGCATCACGTATTATATATATAGATATCAACTTAAAAATAGGGTATCTCATGAAAGTCTTTTCTACACAAAGGCAAATTATAGGCCAACTGTAAACAGTGATGGTCTATTTCCATATTTAGTAGTTCCAGGGTTAAATCTTTCACTTTCCCAAGGTTAATTCACTGGTAGGAAACAAATATTAACATAAGAATGTGTTAAGTGTGCTGGACTGTATTCCTTTCCTCTGTAGGCTATGTAGACTAACAATGTTCGACTGAAGCATTTAAAAGACATAATGCATGTTCGTGGTCAGCAGAGCATTGTTTACGGCGCACTGCAGATTAGAAGATTAGATTGTTGCACATTTTTTTGTATTTTTGCATTGTTCATTTTTTTATTCAATCGTTATCTATTTATTTTCTGTTAATTATTATCTTAGTCTATTTATTGTTGTAAGTTATTCGTCTTTTAGTGGCATCGTATTGATAAATTAAGTTATTTATTATAGTTTCTAATGAACTGTCGACTGCACCAAACTGCATGCTTCTACTATATAATTGTTAATAATATTAATGCTATCTTGTAAGTGGTTCCCTCAGGGGCAGTGGGCTTTCCACTGTACGGGTGTTTCTTGGCAACCCCGGGGTACCTGAGCCAAGCTGTGAGACCCTCCTCACAGTTCTTCCCGAGCTAGGGCCTTTCTTCTCATCTTTCAGGTCTTAGCTCACCGTCTTTATTCTTTCCTGAGCTAACCTTGCTCACCTTCTTGTTTTCGACCCCGAATCAAGGGTGTCTTTCCACCTTCTTTCGACCGGCGCATGCTGGGGGGTCCTGGGAGTGTCCCTGTTGTGTTGCAGGGACTGATGTGTGCCTCGCACTGCCGATGGTCTCCTCCAGTGTGTCGTCAGAAGCCAGCCGCTTCGGACCTTAGTCAGGGAGTGCGGCATGGATGCAGGGATCGGACTCTGCATTGCCACGGTGCGACCCCCAGCACGTCCGGCACATTTTGTGTATCGGTGCTGGGCAAACGGAGGTTCGGGCCCCGGAGTCCCGGGGTAGGGGTGTCTTATCTCCTACGGGGGGTAGACCTCCGAGGGTGTACCCGCTCTCGACCGATGAAGGGCCGCCTCTTGCCGCACGATGCGCTGGTGAAACAAAAATATGGATTTTAAAATGCAAAACACGAACGATGATGAGATAGAGCAGGCCGCCTTTAAGCGCAGCTCAAGACTGCAGAGGTCTCCGACCTTGAACACTGGAACGCCGACGAAGGGTATTAAAACCACCCCCCCGCCGATGCCATTCAAGGCTCTTGGTGGTGTCGGATCGTCGTCCAAAACCGGACAGAAGAAGGAGGAGATCGGTATGGCGATGGAGGTGGCCGAGCCGGCAACACCATTAGCCAATATCCAAGGGATTCCTCCCAGGAAGAGCCCTCTTCGTGCGGCATTCGAGCTGCAAATGCTTCGTCAGCAGCAGGACGACGCCCACGAGGAGGAAGACTCACTTCTGAAGAAGATGAAAGCTCTTTTGAAGGAGATGGCCAAGGCCCTCTTAATTCAAAAGAACGTGAACAAGGCGATAAAAGAGGGGATCCAGAAACTCGAAGATGCTCTAGAAGAAATCGAGGAATGCCGGAAAATCAGGCTAAAGGCAGTGAAGCAGGAGCGCGATGTCACGAACCGAGTCATCTCTGCTTCGCCTCAAGCTCACCTGGCTGAGTCCCAGACTCAAGCCAGAAAGCGAAAGAAGAGGCAGAGCGGTTCTTCGCCTGGAAGCCCTGAGCTTGTCGAGGTGGACTCGGTGCCGAGACCGGTTTTTGTCACTGCGGCATCGCAGACATCTCCTGTCCAGGCTACTGAATCCGCCCCGGGCGCTGCCGTGATTCCAGCGGCTACTCCTGCAGAGTTTCCTGCTCCGGCGGCTAATCCTGCCTTGGCAGCAAACTCTGCCTCAACACCTTTGGGGGGCTGGAAGACGCGCCTGTCTAAGAAAGAAAGGAGGAGGCAGAAGCAAGCGGAGGCGGCTTCGAAAAGTGCGTCGAGGGTGGAGCGGACGCAAGTCTCGAAACCGGTTGGGGAGGCCTCTGGCAAGTCTGTCAGAAAGCCTAAACAACCCAGGCCTAAGAAGCCCAGGACAGAGGCAATCTTGATCAAGCCTTTAGGGGGGCGATCTTTTGCCGATGTTCTGGGTCAGATTAGATCGCAGGCCAAACCGGAGGAGACCGACACCGTTATCAAGTCTATTCGGCGAACCCAGAACGGGGATGTCCTCCTCGAACTGGGGAAGTCGAGTGACAAGATCGGTTTTGCCGCTTCCCTCAAGACTGCACTTGGGGACAAAGGCTCAATCAAGGCCCTAGAACCGAAGTGTTCGGTCGAGATTCGGGACCTTGATGCCCTCTCCACCGAAGAGGAGGTGACCCGTGCGATCCAGGTGGCACTCCCGGAGATACCAGCTGATGGAGTGAGGGTATGGCTAACAAAGCCCAACCGAAGTCAACTCCGGATGGCTGTTGCTGAAATGGGCGAAAAGCACGCCAATAAGCTGCTTAGCCTTCAGCACCTCAGAGTCGGTTGGGTCAGTTGCAGGCTCAAACGGAGGGTGGTAGTTTCGAGATGCTTTCGCTGTCTCGGTTTCGGCCACTCCTCCCGAAACTGTAAAGGGCCCGACAGGAGTGCCAACTGCTTCCAGTGTGGAAGCCAGGGCCACAAACGCAAGGAATGTTCCTCGAGCCCCTCCTGCTTCCTCTGCAAGGATTCAGGCTCCAGTGCCCTCGGTCACTTACCCGGGTCTGGTCAGTGCGGTGCCTTCAGAGCCGCACTTGAACAGGCAAAAGGCAGCGGCCGGTAATTCGCATCCTCCAGGCCAACCTTCATAGATCCTGGGGAGCTGATAACCTTCTAGATCAGCTCGCCCTAGAACTTGGTGCTGACGCGCTCCTTATCAGCGAACAGTATCGGGACAGAGACCCAAACATTTGGATCTCGGACAGCCTCGGTACTGCTGCATTTTGGGCACGTAATACACGAGATGTCTTGGTGCGGAGTCACGGGCGCGGCCGAGGATTCGTCTGGGTTCGGTGTGGGGACGTGACTATCTTCAGTTGCTACCTCACACCCAACGAGGCCGTCCAGGACTTCCGCGACAAGATAGATAACCTAGAGGAGTGCGTTCTCGGCACCACCGGGCATGTCGTCGTTGGTGGCGATTTCAATGCCAGGGCCGTCGATTGGGGAATGCCCTCTACCAACTCCCGGGGGAAATACATCCTGGATTTCATCGCCAGGGCCGGTCTTGTCGTCCTCAACCAGGGCGACACACCTACTTTTCGGCGCCCCGGGCAGAGAGGCACGATCCCCGATGTCACCTTTGCGTCTGAGTCGCTCCTTCCGAGGATCTCTGGCTGGAGGGTTGTGGAGGACTACACGGGTAGCGACCACCAATACGTCGTGTTTGACCTGCATGATCAGGCAAATCGTCGAGTTTCCGCATCTCGGGAAGGGCCACGCCGGTGGAACACCAACAAACTGGACGTGGTCAAGTTCACCGAAGTCATCTCTCGGGGAGCGCAGGGGAATCCTGGTGAGGCTGGGGCCGAGGCACTAGTAACATCCACGATGGAACTGATCGTCTCGGCCTGCGACCAGTCTATGCCGCGAAGGAAACCCCGACGCGACAAACAACCCGTTTACTGGTGGACTGAATAGATTGCGGAACTCAGAAGAACATGTTTAAGAACTAGACGAGCCGCCACAAGAGCGAGAATCCCCGCAGACAGAGTTCGTAAGTCGGAGGCCTATAAAGCTGCGAGAAAATCTCTCCGCCAGGCGATCAACAGGAGCAAGGCGAATAGCTGGAGGAGACTTCGTGACGACGTTGATTCCGACCCCTGGGGCCTGGGTTACAAACTTGTAACACAGAAACTCGGCGCCCGCTCTCCACCTTCCATCATGGAGGGCGCCACCATGGGGAGGATCGTCGCTGCGTTGTTTCCTGAACATCCACAGCGACCGCCGGTTGACTTCGGACGGGTAGAGGACGTTCCACTCTTCACTTTCGAGGAGCTAGAAACCTCCGTTCTCTCCCTGAAGAGCAACAAGGCTCCTGGCCCGGACGGGATTCCCAGTGAGGCTTTAAAGAAAGCATTTTTAATCAACGCTGACTTGTTGATGAGAATGTACAATGCCTGTTTGGTAGAAGGGGTGTTTCCGGCTCCCTGGAAAACAGCCAGGCTTGTACTGATCAGCAAGGGCAAAGGTGATCCCGAGCTGCCGTCGTCCCACAGGCCTCTCTGCATGTTGGACACGGCTGGAAAGCTGTTCGAGAAGCTGATCCGTTCCCGCCTGACTTCTGCCGTGGAAGCTGCCGGGGACTTATGCCCCCGTCAGTACGGCTTCAGAAAGGGACGGTCAACGATCGACGCTGTCACCGAAGTTCAGAGAGCTGTGGAGAGAGCCGAGAGCCACAACCATTTCTCCCGCCGAGTAGTGCTTCTTGTTACGCTTGATGTCAAGAATGCCTTCAACTCTGCGAGGTGGGTCGATATGCTGGATGCGCTTCGCAACACCTTTCGTATTCCTGCATATCTGTTGCGGCTCATCGAGGATTATCTACGCTCTCGAAGCCTGATTTATGACACGAGGGACGGAACGCGGACGATGGAAGTCACTTCTGGTGCCGCACAAGGTTCAATACTCGGCCCGGATCTCTGGAACGTTGCCTATGACAGCCTCCTGAGGTCCGAGATGCCTGAGGAAACCACTTTGGTTGGGTACGCCGATGACGTCGCAGCTCTCATTGCTGCACGCAACGTTGAGCTGGCCCAACTGAAGTTGAACCGAGTTATGCGGGTGGTCAACAACTGGATGTCCGATCACGGTCTCTCACTTGCTCTCAGTAAGACGGAGATCGTGATTCTCACGAAGAAGAGGATCGACACCGTCGTCCCGTTTCGAGTGGGAAGGGAGGTGGTCACATCAACTCGTGCCGCCAAATACCTCGGGGTTATGGTGGACACCAAGTTAAGCTGGAGGGATCAGATCTTCCGTACGGCGGACAAGGCCGCTAAGGTAGTGACTTACCTTAGTAGGCTGATGGCCAATGTCGGGGGTCCCCGATCCAGCAGAAGACGTCTGTTGATGTCCGCGGTCCAGTCCGTGCTTCTTTACGGGGCAGAGGTGTGGGCAGGCGCTCTAGATAAGGAGTGCTACAGGTTGCGACTCGCCCGGGTTCAGCGTCAAGCTGCGCTCCGAGTGTGTTCCGCCTACCGGACAGTGTCCGAGCCTGCCGTCCTGGTGGTCGCCGGAGTCATCCCTGTCAAGCTCTTGGCAGGGGAGAAGAAAGCGATTTATCAGAGACAAGGCGAGATCGGCAAGGACACGGCAAGAACAGAAGAGCGCTCCCGAACCTTCCAGCAGTGGCAACACAGCTGGGAGCACGACACCCGAGGACGATGGACTGCGCGACTTATCAAGCAGGTCCAACCATGGGTGGAACGGCGGCATGGGGAGGTGGACTACTACCTGACCCAATTTTTCACAGGTCACGGCTATTTTCGGTCGTACCTGAACCGGATGGGAAAGACCGGTTCACCGGACTGCATTTATTGCCCGGGTGTTCCCGACGATGCGGAACACACATTCTTCCGCTGTCCCCGTTGGGAAGGGCCCCGCCTGGAGGCCACACAAATCTTTGGTGTATTTTCGGTGGACTCGGTCTGCCAAAAGATTTTGGAGGATGAGGGCAACTGGGATTGTTTGTCACAGTTCGTCCGGGGCATCCTCCTGGAAAAGAAAACCGATCTGGACCGCGAAGTGGCCCAGATCCCTTGATCGAGCGGCTGGATAAGGAGCGAGCCCCACGGGCGTAAGCCAAATTTAGGCCTAGCCTGACGTAATGTGACAAACAATTCCAGGTTAGATTCCTAAAGAGTAGAGGAGGTTTTTTAGTGGGTAAACCCGTTTTTTGGGGAGCCCCACACTACAGGCTGGCCACCTGTGTGCGTAATGCATTTTTCCGCCTCTCCCTCAAAAAAAAAAAAAAAAAAAAAAAAAAAATCTTGTAAGTGGTCTTTTATGACTGTAATGTAGCATTGTAAAATTCAATAAATAAATAAATTAGAATATGTGGTATTGTATCACTTCGTGG